>AYEL01036272.1:0-20518 GCA_000484575.1 Olivierus martensii
ATAATTTATAAATTTATATTACATATAAATTTACAATCATATTATTTAAAATATATTACAGAATAGATTGATTTATTTGTTTTTGAATGAATTTCATTGAATTTAATTTCAAGAATAATCTTTCACAATTCTTATATCTTATTTTTCTTAATAGAAGTAAGGTTTCTAATATAATTATTGCATAAGAACTTATTATTCTCTTTTTACTAACAAATCAATTTTATAGAATTTTATTTCTCCTTTTACTAGAATCATTACTATTTCCATTTCATTATCTTTCCTTTAATTTTATGAGACTATAGAAATTATTTTAATGGTGTTGGATTCATTAACCAAAACATCATAAAAGTTATTTTTATTAGGGAGAATTAGTAAATTACAAACATATGTGGGCATGGATCCCACATATGCCAAACATATGTGTATGTACATATGGACAGTGTTGGGCACGGATATACTGACTATCACATAAAAGGGCAATTCTCAAGCTACTGTAGGGAATCATTCAAAATTCCTTGTAGTAGATGTAAGTAATACCATATATGTGACAACATGACAACTGTATTGGAAGAGTATAAGATTAAGGAACAATGGTCTGTTGCGAAGTTTTTGTGAGCAAAAAGACTATTGCAAAGGATTGTTACAAAAAACTTGTTTCTGTGTATAGTCAGCACACATCATCATGACAAGCAGTGCACAATTGGGTGAAGAAGTTTGCCGGAAAAAAAATCACATAAAAATCATTGATGAAGATCAACCAGGCCGGACTGTGGAGATTTCGACCACCACAACTGTAAAGCACATTGAGGTGATGATTCACACTGACAGAAAGTCACCATTAACACAGTGACAAGTGAGATAGGGTGCTCACAAACACCTACAGCATCATGCACAATCATCTGAAGTTCTGTAAAATGTGCACATACTGGTTCTGTCCTTGAAGCAGGATATGCTGATCCAGACTGTCATAGGTGATGAGTCATTGGTGCACCACTACCAATGCAAATCCAAGCAGGCTTCCATGCACTGGAAACATTTTCAGTCATCAGTCGCCACAAAGTTCAATATGACACTCCCAGCTGGTAAGACTGTGAAATGCAGAGGAGGTTCTGCTGGCCCATTTCCAACCAAGAATTACCAATGTCAGTGCCATCTCATACTGTGAAATATTAGGCAAACTCCATGATGTATTTCAGTAGAAATGTCTGGGTCTTCTATCCCATGGTGTCTTGCTTCATCATGACAATGCCAGACCATATATAGCTCAACTGATGATGGAAGAGATGGAGAAACTGCAGTGAAAAGTGCTAGAACATCCTCCCTGCAGGTTGGATCTTGCAACCAGTGACTTTCACCAGTTTGGTCCCCTGAAAACACATTTGGCAGCCAACATTTTGGCAACAATGCAGCAGTCAAATAGAAGATGTGCCTGTAGTTGCAACAGTAGCCGAGAAAGTTCTATTCTGCAGGATTCCAGGAACTCAGTTCTGGGTCAAGTGTGCAAATGTAGGGGGAATTATGTGAAAAAATGAATAGTGGTACAACATAGGTACCTCTTATGGTTTTCATGGTAACAACTTTTGTAAGATACTTACTATCTCTTGTAATTTGCTATATTATTAGTAATTGCAATATTTTTTATGGCAATGCATTAGATCTTTAGAATGTGGCAACATCAAAGTGAAATAAAAATACTAAAAAAAGAGCTTTGATATAATATTAATCAATCAAAATTTCATTTGAATTTCCATGCACATGAAGATTCTGTTGAATATTGTAAAAATAGATTGTCAAACAAAATATTATTATGCAGTAAAAATGAAAACATAACTAGATAATCTACTAGGTAATTTTTAGACACACCAATAATTTTTCATTAAATGCTTTAAATACTATGTAAATCATTTGAAGTGAAATATTAATAAAATATTGAATTATTGATAAAATGATGACAAAAAAAATTAATTTATTTGACAAAATTTTATATACATCAATCCATATAAATTTTATCAAATCATACAATGTAACATTAATAAATTCATTGAAATCTTGCTGAAATTAATGTTTTTACATATTGAAAATTATATGTTTTAGAATTTCATAAATATTTATGCAGTACTAATTACATTAACTCTTTCTGAGCAATCTTTCTGTATTTAAATTTTGCATTGAAAAATTTTTACTACTTTATAGAAATATTAATCAATGATTAAATTTTGACTTAAAAAAATCATTAGCTATTATTATATAATAAATAAATTAAATAACTTACTTATTATCATTATTACTGACATTGCTATTAAATCCTTTATCTGTGCTTCCAGAACTATTTGTTTTACTACGATAAGATGACATAAAAGGTGTCATATCTAGGCACTGGGGAAAGGAAATAAAGCTTGAAATTTTCTTGTGAAAGCGACTGGAGTGTTCAAATCTCTAGAAATAAAAAAAATTACAAATTATATAATAAATAAAGAAAAATAAAGAATATAATCAGTATCATAATTTTTGGTTTCTAGAAATTAAACTGTTAATATATAATACTTGTAATTAAATTAAAGATAATGTATTATTCTAATTAAATTTTGAAACTATCAATAAAACTAGAATTTGTTATATGATAATTTATTATTCAAATGATAATTCTTAAAAATCATTGAAAGCATGAAGTGACTTTCATTATAAAATATGAAGCTGCTATTAATTTAACAAAAAAATGCTAATTTACCATATTTTTAATCAGTTGAATGTCATGCCTTACTCACTTGATCAATACAAAAATTTCAAACAGATATATGTTAAGCCTAATGGATGTTTGAATAAATTTAAATGCTTATATTTATTTTTATGCATTATTATTGACTTTTATTAATAACACCACTCAGTATAAATATTTTTATCAGATATAAATTAATTATCATTTTATTTATTTATGCCAATACTAATAGAATTATATTCTCTGTAAAAAAACTTTGTTTATCAAAGAAATTTTAATTTAATCTCTCTTAATAGTTTCTATTCTACAGTAAATATTTATACATAATGAAAAATAATATATTTTTATGTATATATTTATTAAACAGTTCATTTTCCCAGACCATATTGATTAAATAATAAATATAAAAAAATTAAACAGATTAGATAAAAACTTTTTGTCAAAGTTAGAAAATATATAATTTTAAGAACAAGAAGACAGCAATCAGATTGCACTAAACTATAAACAGTGAAAAAATATCGCAAAAAGAAAAATGTTCCAACTTGACAGAACTATAATTTGAAGTGGCAGAATATCAATTATAAATTTATTTTTGGCAAATTCCATTACCATTCTGAGAAGAATATCTGAAAATATCATCCAATTTTTATATGTTATTTAATAAACATTATAACTGTTTTATTATTTAAAATATTTTTATTTCAGGATCCACCAAAAGTAATATAAGGCTTTGAATAAAGAATATTAAAAAAAAATATATATTTGTGAAAATCTTTTATTTTAATACAAATCTAATACATTAAAACTTAAGCAACTTTTTACAAAACATAATATCTCTCAAATATTGACTTTAAACAACAATATATCAATGTATTATCAAAAAAACATTATCCATAACAATCAAAGTTTCTTAAACTGATACCATAGATTTTATCTTTAATGTTTTGTTCTAATTCATCAAATGTTTATGATTTATTAGTGTCTGTCTTTAAGCACCCTCAGAGAAAAAGTCTGATGACTTTGATAGTAGTGATTGTGTTTTCCCGAACTTTTTTCTTTCTCAAGATTCAAGAATTCCCAAATTAGTAATTAATTTATTTCTCAAGATTCGAGATTTCCTTTTAGAAATTCTTGAAAATCTGGAGATTATAAAAAAATGTTTAGTTAAAAAGATATTTTTAATAAGGATAAAAACAAAATGAGGCAGGAAAAATCATGCAAAATGAAAAAAATAATAATATTGGGTTGTTTTATATTTGTTTTTTATTTAATATTTCAATTATATTGAAAAAACAGATCGCATTTCAATAAAATAAAAAAAAATTGTATTTTACAATTACTAAAAAACTGTATTTTGACTGTATTTTTTATTAAAACAGTTTTTCAAAACACAATCTATTCGTTTATCTCAATGGTTTATTTGCTATACGGATCTTGTGTTTGGACAAAAAAATTCCAGAAATGGAATTTTTGTGACCAATCTTATGTACACATATATGAGCTTTTTAGCCTGTATGGCTGCTTACTTTTTATACGTTACTATCTGACTATTTAGACCAACAGATACATCTCTTAGGAAAAATTTAGGACTTGCATATTTTGGCTATGTAATTTCTTAAAATAGTTCTATAGTCACTGGCATTGCATGAAGATGGGAGTATTGGGAATGACTGAGGGCTAGCTCTTCACTCATATCCTCTATTCATTATAAACATCAGACATAACTGTTACTCTAGCAAACCGCTGAATGGAGTAAAAATCAGATATCAGTTTTGGCTCTGTTGTGTTAAGTGTCATCATAAATCTGCCTACAGCATAACATGGCAGATTTCCAACAACAGAAATCTTTAATATTACAATAAAATGAATGATCTGTGTGCAATTTATTGATCCAATGTATCATTTTAGATTTTTATGCCTATTTTAAATATTATTTTGTGATTAGTTTTGGATAATTTTTTTTTTAAATATAAAAGTTAGTAGAAGTGACAGGGATAAACTACCTAGCTTAGTTTATTGACTCGAAGAATAATAAGTGCGGCCAAAATAATTAATATATCACTATGAAATTTTCAGGAAATATATCCAAATAAAAAATTCTTGAGATTTATAAAAATTTTTCTGAAGAATCAAGAATCTCGAAATAATAAGAATAAAAAATTTTTGAGAATCAGGAATGAAATTTTCTTGTAAATCTCAAGATTTCTTAAGATGGGAATCTTGAGCACAATCACTATTTGATAGTGATTGACTATTAGCATGACATCATATGATTCAATTGTTAAAAATGTAGCATATTCATGTTATATTAAATAACATGTTCTGAGAAGCATTCCTAACAATGTTAATGCACTAATAAGTTCTTTGAACAACTGCAACAATAAAACACTTGTAAAATTCAATATCATCTGACTACTGTCTATTTGTTTTTCCATTTTCAATATATTATACAGAAAGCATTCCGTACAAAAATAAATTTTAATTATAAAATCAGAAATTTTATCAATTCCAAACTTTAAGTCTACATTAGCTGTTTTTAATTAATTAATTCAAATTAAAATAATACATCAGGATTTATCTATAAAAATAAGTTTAACTTTAAATAATGTATAATGGAAATATATATCAATTCTATGTAAATTATTGTTGAATGAAATCCTTTTATTTGAAAGCATTAAATTATGAGGCATTTTTCCTTTTTCTAGAAGTACCATTGCCTTATAATGAAACTTGTGCTAAGTTCTTTGCAATTAATAATCTTTAATGTTTTTATTCAGTTTATTAATTTTTAATGTCTATGCTGTTCAGAACAGATGCTGAAAATTAATGAATTAATGAATAAAAATATACAGATTATTAACCATGGAGAATTTAATGTGCCAAAAAATGAAACTATCTGATAATTGGATGTTTGCAAATAGAAGAATTCCATTAGACAACTATTTATATAGAATTATCATAATCACTTTTCAGTTTTTGTATAGATACTTGTAGATTATAGAATACTTTACAGACATTCAAATAAGTAGTGTTCAGCAACTCTAACATTGCCTTTAAATGCAAATTTTGTCACTAATAAAAATTATTAAACAATTACAAAAAGCTCTGTTTAATCAAGAATATTAACAATAATTCAAACAGTAGTAATAATTAACTGACAAATAGAAACATTTACATAATCAGTTTGAAAATTTTATATGTTATATGCTAAAAATTTATGTCTATCATCATCAAACATTCTAGTATTAAATGATTCAATGAGTATTTATAAAATATAAAACTGAGAATTAGAATTTCTCTAGTATCCATTTTCAATTTTAATTTTTCAAAAATTTCATATAACAAAATTAAAATTCTACAGTGATTTTTCTATAGAATAAGTCAGCATAAAATGATGGAATTGGGTTTAAATACAGGAAACTAGCATTTCTCTAGTCACCATTTTAAAATTTAAATTTCTTGGAGAATTTCAAAACAAAACAATTTTGTAATTCATGTTAACTTAGAATAGTTCATCAGTTGATATGGAATAATTCAATGCTGAAGGTTAGCAGATTTTCATTTTTAACTGAATTCCTTAAATAATTTCACAGCAAAAATTCTTGACAGTATAAAAATTTTCAAGAAATGATTTAATGAAGAATGAGCAAACTTCACTTGATACCAGACAAAATTTTATGTAGAAAAAGTTAGAGAAAAATGAATCTTTATGTTAGATTAGGTTAGTTTGGTTAAGCTGCCATAACGTACTAGAGATATTCTATATCTGGCAGCAGCCGTTTATAGAGAGAATCACAGGCTGACCAACACCCACGATGGGGTCAACCAGATGATTGAAAAATGGGGTTCAACGGGCCAGGCCTGGACCCCTTCTGAAAAACTGGAGGTGTGGGACCCAGATCCTCCAGGATGGCAAACTACAGCTTTACCATGCGGCCATCTGGCCAACATGAATTTTTGTTTCATGATTTATTTATATGGCTTGTTGAATATTTTATATATATCTTTAACATTCAATAAACATATGCAAAACATAATACTTGTTGCACTATGTGTTCATATTATAATAAATACAACTATACGGACTACATGTAAATTTGACTGCTGTAAAAAGTTAGGTTTATTTATTTTGTTTTATAACAAATTAGATATGAACAATGCAAATATAACTGAAGTTGGTTATATATTCATACAATTAAAAAACAGCAATTTAAATAATTCCTAGATCATTCATTCATTGTAAAAATATATTAATTTGCAAAGTGTTTGCTTACAGTTTTTTATTATTATTATTATTATCTGGAATCCTTTGTCAAAAAAGAAATTTTAATATTTTATCATGGCATTTTTGAATCTCTATATTATAAATTATAATGGTAAAATAATTTTCCACTGTGCATAAATATTTTATAAAGATCATTATTCTGCATTAAAAAACTTAATATCTCCATGTGATACTAATGAATAAAAATATTAAAATACTTTTCATTTCTAATTAGGAATCAAATATTTATAATCTAAAAATAAATAAATATAGTTACTTTAAGATGGAAACTAGCAACAACAGGAAGTTTTTTCATTGTTAGTTGTTTTGTTGATTCTTGATAACTTTGACAGCTACTACATTTAATTTTTGCAGAACTTCCTAAATGTTCTGGCCTTGTAAACCTATTTATATGATCAAAATAACAACAGCATATATACAGTTAACTAAATAATCGTTATAGTTATAATTTTATTGTAAAGTAATTAAACTAAATTACTAACAAAATGGAAATCATCATTCTGTGATCTCTAATCCTAGATTTGGAAAATGAATTATAAAAATGTTTTAATTCATTTTTCAAACTACTGTATATCATATATACAATATTTTACATAGGATTCGCATATAAATAATAGTACACATATAAATTTAATGAAATGAAATCAGATTCAGAATATAATCTTAAATATCATTAGATTATAAAAATACCAATCTTTTTTAAAAGATATATCCATGAAAAACATCTTAAATAAATATATATGGATGGAATCCATAAATATCTTTTATAATATGGATGAAATGGGAACTAGTTCCCTATGAATCAGGAAAATATTAAAATATTGTTCTAATCACTGATGGGTACATTTGTGCCATTGTATATAAAAATATTTTATTTATAGGAATTAATTTCTTGGAAATGACTGGTGATATTATTCTGTACTTAATAGGCACAACTAATAAAACATCTTACATAAGATGTTATTCAAAAATCTGGTACTATAGAAAAATATCTTATGTTATAATTTTGAATAAAATAAATTTTCATATACTTTCTCTAAAAAAGTTATATTTTCTTACCTTTCTAGACAGTCAATCAATGATGATGGTTCAGTATCTTCTTGTCCATCTCCAATTCCACATTCTAATAATATATTTAAACAGATTTTATTTTCAATCATAAAAATATAAAAACTAATCATAAAATTTAAAAAACTTCTAATTACCAAATTTTGTATTGATGACACATTTATTTAAATACAATACAAAGAATAAAATTAAAATTTTTATGATCAAATAATATTTAGTAATTTTTCATATTATAATATTTTTCAAGTTTTCATATCATAAAATTTTTCAAACTAGTATTGCACAAAAAATATTATTGACTGATCATAAACACAAAATAATGCATGAAATGAATAAAATTTATGTAAAACTTCTTATCTTGAATGTAAAAGATTTTAATCCTATTTTTTTTACTTTTACAAATACTTAGTGACCCTATAACCATTTGAATATCATTAAATATTAGCTAATATCATTATGCAGGCCCAATTAGCTGTGTGGAAATGATTCAGTTTTCCATCTTAAAGGACCTGGATTCAATTCTTGGATCCCACCCCTTGGAAAATGTATTCATGGGGTCTGGGTGTGGATGCCCATCAATCCCCATCCTCCACAATCAGGATGGCCCTTCCATAGGGGTGGGCAGCATATGGTACGGGTTGTTTCACCCACCCATTTAATACTCTACCTGAATGGAAAGTGGTGACATCTGTTGACAAAAAAAAGGTATTATGCATGGATGTGCCATTTAGGAACAAAAAATATTACATAACAATATTTTAAAATATTTTCATCACATAATAAACTGTTTTAAGATTTACATATCAAAATAATAAAATTATTTTTTTAATTTTTACTTCAGTAAAATAAATCCAAATGCAACAACATATAATCTACAGTAAAAATTAAATAATAAAAATTTATTTCTGCTTGTTTATACTAAGTTTTATAAAATATTTTTATTACCTGTTGTACTTTCACTTGAAGTAGATGTTTGTAGATGAGTATTTGGCCCAAGATCTAATGAAATATCCCAAAAAGGATCTATAGTCGTTGATACTGCTCTGTAATTGATGGAAAGTTATTTAAAAAATTATTTAGGTTTTTTTATCCATTTTATATATTTAAATTATTGCAATACTAATTATAGATTATTATTAATTTACAAATAATTTAGCAAATACTTTTGATTAAAAATAACAACAGTCAAAACTCTAAATAATATTTTATTAATATTTATAACAAATTTAAAATTTTTAAGTTCTAATACAACTGAAATAGCATATTTGATAGTTGTTTAATATGTCAATCATAATTATTAGGTTTTATATATGATTAGGGGTACATTCTTTCATGATTTAACATCAAAATATCCAATTTTAAACAATAACTGAGGTTATAAACAATGACAACAACTAATATTCTCTATTTTTGCAATAGACATCAAACAACACTACCAAATTTAAAATGAATGCAAGCAAAAAAAACTAAGTTTTTCTTTCTTTCTTGCATTTAATTTAAAAATTGATGTTACTCTGATAAAACGCCATGCCACACTAAAGAAATTTCAAGAAACAAAGCATAGAAAGAACTAGAAATGATGACCTTTATTTTGTTGAGTGTTTGCCACTTCAGGTTTTGACTAGGAAAAACTAAAAATTCCAGACTTTGAGTAAGAAATCTTTTTCATTTCAAGTTCAGCTTAGAAAATACTAAAACATCTGGAAAACATTAGGACATTTTTGTTCTGAGTAGAAAATTCTATTATTTCCTGAATTCAGGCTTGTTTTGTAAAATATATTTATCTATGCTTTTATTTAAATTATGTTTAAATATTATATGTTGTTCTACTTCATTCATTATTTGATTTTAATTTCTAATAATAAGTATAAAATAACAATTAAAATTTGAAATACTCTTCTTGTATGAGTATATATTAATATAAATGATAAATCTTGGCAGTTAAGAAGCTTCTGCAAAAATAATAAAATCATTTTTATAAATATTGATTAAACATTTTAAAACTGAATTTTATAATAAATGAGAAACTCAAATGATCCAACAGCAAATACATATAAATAAGATATGATGCTAAATAACATATTAGCACCATATTTTAAGATTATGAGAACTTTTATTAAAAACATCTTATATTTATTTCAGAAATTCAAATATATAGAATTACTATTTTTTACTATCAATATTTTTAATTTTACTATATAATTAGATCAATGCATCTTTTTATTTATACTTAACTATAAATTAAATAATAATTTATATAATTTTCTCCCTTTAGTTCTTAGCATATAAAATTAAGGGAAAATAAGGACTAAATTACATGAAAAATATGATATATGATAGCTAAAAATTATTTTATTAAAATGGATTAAAGCCTATAATTTTCTTCATTTATTAATCCCAAGTTCCAGGATTTAAAGTCTTATGTATTGAAAATCTTACATTACAGTAGGAAAACTCTAATTTGATTTTTTTTAACTGTTTACAGAAATATATCGAAACTAAATTTACAAATAATTGTTAGGAGGATTCAAAATATAATTCAAATTATAGTAAATTATTCAGTCAAATAAGAATCAAATTTTCTAGTCAGTTTTCTAAAATATTATAAATAAAACTTAATTAATTGCTGTAATATTTAATTATAATATTAAATGAATGTTATATTTTCATACTTGCATGCTTGACATATAACATCAGACTGAAGTCCTCCAGTAAATATTTGATCAATAATACAGTTGCAGTGATGAGGATTACTGCTTGATAAACCATTAGTACCTAAAAACAGAATATGCTGTTTTATATTTAATATATTTATAAATAAACAATATACAAGCATATTTTGTTGATCATTTCTCTCATAAATTATTGTTTATATTATAAATCTATATTTTAGTGTATTGTCTTTAATCAATCATTGTTTTGTCACTAGTGATAAAATAAATTCCAAACATTATCAGTATTTTACTTTTCTTAAAATCATTTTCCAATGATTACAATTTCATAGTATATTTGTATGATAATTATGGAGTTCTTATAAATAAAAAATATAGTTTATGTATATGTTTATTTAAAACTATGTTATGTTAAAAACTATTGAACTATATAGTACTAGTTTTAAACTGTTTAAAATTATGCTATGTTATGTTAGAAATAGTTTACAATATAAAACTAGTTTTTGTTGATTCATTCCTTTTGTATTTTCATTCCTTTTGTATTTTCTTTGATCAGAACTTTGATATTATTAATCTTTCAAAATGGGAATTATAAACTTAATAATTTAAATTTCATTGTTAATATAATTTCTATTTATTGTTTAAAGTTATTGATTTTTAAATATATGATGCATGATATATAAAGATAATTTAGAGCTGATAACAATCTAAAATTAAATAAACAATCTTAAATATATTATAATTTTACATTATAATATATTTAAGATCTTAATTTTAATCTAAAACATATAAGTTAGTATTTTAATAACTTTCATCTTATTTATAATGAGATTTATGTAAAGTTAAGATTTAATATCATTTTATCATTTCAGTCTACAGAAAACAATGAGGAATTCTTATTATTATAAATAATAAAGCATTTTTTTAAAATAAGAACTAAAAAAACTGCAATTAAGAAAATACAGTAAAATTTTTATTAAAAATATATATATAATTTTGGCACCAACTTTCTGAATCACCCTGTATCCAAATAAATATTAACAAGCAGTTTGGCAATAACTAATTCTCTACTTTCCAAATGTGTCCTTTACTTTAACATGATTAGAGATACAAAATTAAAATATATATTATCAAGATCAAATTCAATTTTGCATAACCTACATATTGAATGTCATAAAACTCTATTAAAACAGTTCCATGATTATTGAAACTAAAACTAATTATTGTCTAACAAATATATGATAGGATATTATTATATAATTTTGGTTCAAAAGAATCTATTTTATATTTTGGTTGTTATTTTTGAATTCCATAGAAATAATTATTTCAATCACTCATATAAAAAATTTAATCTCATTAAAAATTATTACTTAAATATCAGAAAATATTGCATACACATTGAGAAAATAGTTTTCTAATCAAAGGTGATATATAAATTTCATAAATAAACTTAAAAAAATTAATTTTTATATATGAATTATTAAAATTGAAGTTCTAACAACATTAGATTATGATAAATTATTATTTAGTAATGAAAAATTTAGAATTATTTTTATTTTATTTTAAAGAAATAATGCAGAAATGTTAGTACAGAATAAGCACCAGATACCTTGGTCATCAAAAGCATGTATTAATTCATGTCCCATGACTACTCCCATTGCACCGAAATTTAGTGATCTGTAAGATAATTATGAAGAGAGGAGAAAAAATAAAATTTGATAATTATTTCATTGAAAATATTTATTGTTATAGCATTAGTTGTAAATTTATTTTATATAAATTTTTAATTACTTTGGATAGTTTACATCATAAAATGGAGCTTGAAGTATACCAGCAGGAAATACTAAAACAAAAAACATATCAATAATAAATAAAATGTTTACACAGTATCAAATTATAAATATTATTTTAATATAGATTGTAAATTTATTTTCAAATTAACATTACCAATTTGATTTTTTGTAGGAGTATAATAAGCATTTACTATTGGAGGATACATTTCCCATTCTGTTTTATTGCTTGGCTTGTTTAATTTTTTCATGCTCTGCAGTAAAGAGAACCGACTTACTCGAATATTGTTTTCAAAATATTCATCTTCAATAAACTCCAGCTGTTTAAGAAATATATATTTATTTATATAGCATATATAAAATATATATAATTCTTCTGAATAATAATAATAATAATAATCTCTTTTCCAGGCGGGTCCTGACACGCACGCTTCATCTCCTCTCGGTTTAACAAGGTCATGAACTTGACGATGGAAGCTTTCAGGGAGTCTTTGCTGTTGGGGTGGGTTTCGTTGACCTCTGATTTGAGAACACCCCACACGTAGTAGTCAAGGGGTTGCAGTCGGGGCTTGAGGGAGGCCACAACTCGGGCGACCAAAAAAGCCAGGCCTGAGTTTTCCTTGCCTTGTGGGCTAGGGCAGAGTCCTGCTGGAAGACGTAATCCTTCCCAGCGGCAACGTTGTCCATCCAAGGTTTCACAGCTCTCTCCAACACATTGATGTAAGTGTCTGCGGTCACTCTCAGACCCTCCTCAAAGATGTGTGGCGGTATGACGTCACCCTCGCTGCTCACGACTCCCAGGACCATGACGGAAGCAGGAAACTTGATATGTATGACTGTAGGCACGTCACTGGCATTCTGACACAACCATCAGTCATTTTGGCAGTTGACCTTTCTATCTTGAATAAAGTTCTTTTCATCTGAGAAGAAACAAAGGAATCCAGTGCTGTCATGCTTCAGGTTGTTCAACAGAACAGTGGCCTTCAGTTAGCGGTCAAACTTGTTTTTCTCAGTCAACAGTTGCCGGCTCCTGAGAACAAAGGACTTGTACCCCAAATTCTTCACAGTCCAACTAACAGTTGACCTCGAAACACCCATTTTCTTTTGCCAGGTCAGCCATGCTCCATCCTGGGTCCTGGTCAATCTTCTCCTTCAAATCGGCGACAAATTCATCACTCCTCTTACAGTCAGACTGCTTTCGATGTTTGACACAGTCAGGAATGACTTCCTCCATCTCACACTCCCTGAACCTCTTCGCTAAGTCATAATCCTGCGTCTTTTTGTAATCGAACCACTTGATTATTTCCCGTGGCGACTTTCCAGCACGAAGAGACTAGAGTATAGCCACTCTCCGATCGTGCTCTGCACATGTTGATGACACGGCAGCCATTTTGTGAATGCCTAGTTTCTACCAAGGTCACTACCGTGTCACGTGCAAGTATAGCCAAATTACCGCCCAACCGGAAATAGCGCAAATTTCTGCATTAATTATTTCCGGATTTACCTGCATGACCCTATATATATGATATTTTAATTGTATGGCTTTTATCATGTCAAAATTATAACGACCAATATTTCTTATTTTTAAGCTTTGCTTTACTAAAACTCAACAAACATTCATCACACAAATTTATACATTTTATTTGATGAATATATAGTCTAACATCAATATAACAAATTATAGTCCATAGGAAATTTCATTCAAAAATTTGATTAATTAAAATTCTAATAATAAAAATTAAATATTTATATTTATTTTTGTGCTGATCTTGAGGAAAGATTGATGATGTAATATTGAAGTCAGAAAACTTCTAAAACATTAAAATACTGCATATTTAATAAAATATTAGAGTACAAATGGATTAGAAATATATGAAATTGATGCATTTTTTTCAGAAAATAGTTTTCTTTAGAATACAAGCATTATTTCTGAAATCATAAAACATTACTTTTCAAAAAGTATTAAAAAAATTTAAACTTTTTTCTTACAAAAGTTACATTATATATTAACTTATAACATTACAATATAATATTATAATAGTACTGTAATTTTTTTTAATTAAATTGAAAAAATCACAGTACTATTATTTTTTAAATTCTTAAAAAATCACAGTACTATTATTTTTTAAATTCTTATTAATTTATAGCAATTTTTAAAAGTTTAGAATGTTTGAATTTACATAACACAAGAAATCACAACAAGCACTTGAAGCAGGATAAATACACTAATTTTTACGAAATCACAACAAGCACTTGAAGCAGGATAAAAAACTAATTTATTATTATTAATAAAATAGTGTATTTATCCTGCTTCAAGTGCTTCTTGTAATTTCTTGTGTTATTAGAAGCAGCAGAACTAAAACATAATAATTTAAGATAAATCTTAGACTTAAATTACAAAAAACTTTAGATAATAGGAAATATTCTATAACATAATATTGAATTTACTGCTAATGAAAATACATTTTTTATTAAGTTATAAAAATGAATACAGCAATGAAATTATATATCATCTGCATTCATATTTGGAAAATTTTCATAATATAAAAAAAATTAACATTTTCTATAAGAAAATATTAAATTTTTCTTATTAGAATTTAATTTAATTAATATTTCCTTATTAATTAAATTTTTAAATTTAATTAATATGGAAATATTTTTTTTGTAATAATGGCAATAAAAAAAAATTTTAAAAATACCTTTACAATGTCGATGCAATACATCTAATGTAGCTATAAAAAATTCATGAGCATCCTGTTGTTCATAACCAGCTAAATGCCTGGCATGTGTCCATACAAGATGCAGTAACCGGTATGGAATGTGAGGAGTGCTTTTCCCTGAATAAAACTGTATTAAAAAAATTTTCATTTTAAATAATTATTAAATAAAAATTACATTTTTTATTGTAAAACAGAATGTAATCTGTTTTTCAATTAAATTTAATTTACTTAACAACAGCATATTGCTATTAAGTAAATTAAAAGAATATGCTATTAGGGTAAAAATTTATATATAAAATTTCTTGAACTAAAAATTAAATGGTATCTGTTGCTTGTTTGTTTAAACATTTGTTTGCAAAATAGAATGAAATTTTTATTATTCAAATAATATTTTTTAAATAAAAATTTAAAATTACAAATAAATATTAAGTTAAAAACTTATTTTTACTTTAATAGAAAAAAATTACATTAAAATATCGGCAATCATATGATTGTTATCAAAAGCAAAACATTGTTATATGGGAATTATATAGATATGATCAAATCAGATAATAATACAGATTCTTTTAGTCAAATTTTTATTTTTGACATATATTATAAGTGAAAGTAGATAAGTGCACCAATTACATTGGCAATCATATGATTTTCCTATACTCAGAAACAAATCTGTATATAACTGACCATGATTAAATATATCAATAAAATGTATAGATAAATTTACTCATTTTTTATTGATTTCATTGAAAAATTCATTCTTAAATAATTAATGTGTCATGATTGATCTTGCAGATGCACTATCCAAAAGATTTTTGAATGCTCCAGATAAATTTCTTTATTATAACTTTAAATATTTGGTGATAAAAATTAGAATCAAATTAAAATTACAGATTTATATTGCAATAATTTCTTGTTGCAAATAAACCAATTTCCTGTTTCCTTTATAATAAATTATAGAACATTTGAATATATGTATGTATGTATTATTTTTTAATACTGAATGCATATTGTCCAAAATTCCAAATTTTTTGAGTATTTTGCAGATTATCCAGGGAATTCATTATCCTAGTTAAACGAGAGCATACTATACGTGATAAGTCAAGTACAAAATTGCAAAAAAATTTTTATTTTTGTAACATTTTTGGTTTAAAACTAGCTATCTTCAGCCTTAATTAACAGATATCATTACATATTTTATTCTTTTATACATTTTATATACTATTTATATATAATAATGCAGATAGTAATTTTTGAGTACAAGATTTCAATTTGTTTTTTAAAATTCAGAAGTTAAATTTCAAAAGCCAAAATAATTAAAACAATAATCTACAAAAATTCATAACATTTAATATTAATAAAGAATATGATCATCTTAGAATGCAATCAGGCTCAAACACCTTCTTATATTGGCTACAAGGTTGTCAAAAAGTTCTAAATTCATTAACATAAAAAGGCAATCTTAAAATCAATAAGACTTCTGGAAGAAAGAATGAGAGTGGCAATCTGTCTTTCAAGAGCATTCCAAGCATGCTAACTGGGATTTAGGTATGAAAATTTGACTGGCTAATCCATTTGATCAATTCCCTGTTCATCAAAATATTAAGCCATAAAATGATACCTATGTGGATGGGTATTATCATCCACCAATATTAATCCTGGACCAACTACATTTGCAAAAGATAGAATATATGGTTCAAAAATCTCATATCAATAATAGTTATCCATTAAAAGTACCTCCCTCAACAATGTGGAGATCTGTATGGTCATTGATAGTGATCCCTGCCTACACCAATAGATTTCCACCTTTAAAATGATAAATTTTTCTAATTTTTGATGGTTGGTATCTTATACTATGTTCTCTCTAGATAAAAGATTTTCAAATATATCTTTTTCTAAATAGAGAGAAGATAATACTAACTGCTTGTTTTTTTTTGGCATAAAGATGTAGTTCATTAAATCTTCTGATCACAGTTCATCTCAAAATTCCCTTTCCAGTGGTTTCAGGAGTTTGAAAACAAAGCATACTTCTATAATGCTTATTAGTTATTTGCAGTTAATGTTTATTTTCAGATCCGAGACACAAGCATATTATTCAACAGGCTTCCTGGCAATCTTCCCTGTACCCTGAAATTATTTCAATAGTCTTGATATCACTATTCTTGATATGTTTAACTTCTTGGCCATATCAATTTGATACAATCCTATAAATCCATTTAATTAATAGCACACCATCACAGAGTATCACATAAATAATGTCTACTATATATCTTCTAAAATTTGCATTTTCCAAAATTAAAGATAAAAGTTCCAAAAATGAAAAATAACTGTATATCTGAAAGCATAATTTTTGCAGCAACTTAAGAATTGCATATTGCCAACAATATATGGCATTTTAAACATTATTTACATACTCACTTGTCAGTACATTTTAAATATATTTTTATGATATTTTTAGATTTCATATTTAAATATTGAAAAAATAAATTAGGAAAAATGATTTAATTTAATTTTTGTCATCCAATATACAATAGGTTTCAATACCTCCAAGTAAATAAAATGTCAGATAACTTTTGCATTATCTAATGCTAAATGAATGTATTATAATATAAATATCTTTAGTATTCAGTCTCAGTCACACTCAACTTTTATACGAAATTGCAAACATATAGATGTCTTGCTTGCAACTTCAAAATTTAATAATGCAAATTGAAATTTTT
The DNA here is from genome assembly GCA_000484575.1 of Olivierus martensii. Classification (NCBI taxonomy): domain Eukaryota; kingdom Metazoa; phylum Arthropoda; class Arachnida; order Scorpiones; family Buthidae; genus Olivierus; species Olivierus martensii. The sequence goes on from AYEL01036272.1 coordinate 17,966, forward strand.
ATGATATAAAATAATTACTGAGCTTATTTTATAAACAATACATCAAAAAGAATGTAAAATCAAATAACAAAAAATGAGGATTTACTTAAAATTTTATTTAAAAAATTAATTATTGGCAAGTATTAACTTTACAAATATTTCAGTGATTTTTATAATCTTAAATAAAAGCTGTGTATTAGGTGTACATCTCTATCAAATCTGGTTTCTTAAAAAATAAAAAATAATTTTGCCATTTTATAATTTTCTCTTGATGATGAAAAATAAAATATAGGTAAAAATATTTATTCCATCAATAAATAAAATGAATATATACATATATCAATGTAATATTGTTAATTTTTAATCTAAATTATTATTATTTTTTTAAAACTATTCAAGAAAATATATCATTAATCACCTCTTGGAAGAGCCTGGACATTTCGCAAACCAGGCACATGGAAGGATCATCTTGGAACTGACAAACATGGCGATCAGCAAGAAAATAATCTCGAAGAAGAGGGGTGTGCGTCAGAGCTTGGACAATACAATTCATAAAGCATGTATTTCCTAGATTTATTAATCCACGTAAGCCTAAAATACAAAGTTTATTGAGTAAATATTCAATATAAAAATTCAATATTTTAATGAAATCACTGAAATAATTTTAAGTTTTAAATTTTCAAACAGATTTTTGTATTGATATAAAAATTGTGTGAGATTTTTATTTTGAATAAAATTAAAATTAATAATTTACTCAATATTTATCAGCATTTATAAAAAAGTTTACTCAAAACTTAATGTACTAAATGTAAATATTTAGTACATTTTAAGAATAAATGCACTAAATATTTATTTTATTATTACTAAAATCATAAACTTATTTATATAATTTTTCATATAGATTTTGAAAAACTATTTAAATATGTAAATAGAATACAACAGATATAGTTTCTTAACAAAGAAACAATATGAGAGCCTCCTCCATAATCACACATATCCCCTATTCAGTTCATATGTCTACATTTCTACCTCACAAACATCTCCCACTTACAAAAAATTAGGTTGAAATCTATATAATTTGACCCATCTATGAATTTTATTTAATGGAAGTTAGAGAAAAAAAGCACATGTTGTCCTCTCTTATGCAAAAATAATACTTTACAGCTTCTAAGAAAGATTAGGACAAACTAATAATGGGCTCCAATAAGAAGTATATTGCATTTCAGCTTATTTATAAAGACTCCAATATATTAGAAGAGTATATTGGCAGCACAATGAGATTGTTAGACTGCAGAAAACTGAACATAAAAGAGACAGTAAATGTCATTCTATTCACAGTTCTAGCATAGAAGTTTCATGAATTGCCCTAGACGTTTATTAAACTGAAGCAGAAATATTTATTGATGTTCAACATGTAGAAGAGCTTAAGATGGCAGAAGCTATCTAGATAGTATTTTGCATAATATTATGTTGTGTTTGATTTATATATTTTACTTTAACTTCAGTGTAAATATTTTCTTGGTTATCATAGAAACTAATTTATATTGTATGGACTGTGATTTTAATTTCATTCTGATAGCATTCCTATTAGCTTCTATGTAAAAAGTTTATAGTTTATATATTTCTCTGCTAATAATATCTCAATAGAGCAGAAAGTACTTTAAAATTGTATATTTAGCCATTAATAAATGACTTTTCTACCTAGTTTGAGTTGCTGATGATGTTTCATCTTTGGATTTTTCAAATATTGACTTTACAATATTAAAAGATATTTAATGTTAATGTTTCCTTTAGTATGACAACAACTGAGATTGATAACAGAGACATGAAGGCTTTTAGTGAAAGTATGACTAACAAAAAAGATAGTTCTTTATAAATTGTTCATAAATTTCTTCTACTTCATCTTTATGGGTCAATACTGGCATATAAATTTGTACCATTAAAATGTCAGTTGACTTAATGGAGATAAATAATGCATCTTTTGCTAGCCACTTGTATCTCCAATAGCATTTTGGTTACTTGCTTATCTACCACCAAGGCTACATCTCTATGTCCATTGTCACAAGATGTATAAATCACCTGATATTCATTACTTTGAAATTTCCCCTCCTCTTTCCATTTTGTTTCAAATAAACTTAATAAAATCACTTTTATAAATATCAATTATAATTTAAAATTGAATTTTATAATACTGTATATAAAAAACTGAAATGGTTCAGCAGAAAATGAATTGTAAATCTAAACAACAGTCAATCATGTTAAAACATAAACAAGATGGTGGATTTCTAGTAAAGACCATCTTGTTACTCTTGTATGAATTATTTCTACTTTAAAATTAAAAAATATGATAAATTTTACATTATATTATTGAATTTTTTCTTATATTTGAGTTAATAATGTATTTTTATAAATAAATTATTAAAAATGTACATAATTCTTTGATAAATTTCTGATTTGTATGTATTTTTTCAAGATTGCAATCATTAATTATAATTTTATAAAGCAAATCCATTATATAATTAATTAACATTTATTAAGTTTTTCAATTATTTTAAAATTATTAAATTAAATAAA
>AYEL01036365.1:0-107115 GCA_000484575.1 Olivierus martensii
AATAATAGTTATTTTATATTAATTTAAATTTTATGAAACTTCTAAGCAAATAAATATATCATTAAAACAATTTATGTATATGATAATGTCATTACTGAGAATTCTGACAATCTTTTCTTCAGAATAGAACATTGTTAATAAAATATAAATAAAGATTAATAAAATATTAAATTGTGACAAATAACATATTAAGAAATGATTAAGCTTATTTGCACATAAATCTGGTAGAAATAGCTTTTGGTAGAATTAGTATTATACCATGAATAAAGATGAACTATCAGTTGTTTAGATTGTAGAAGAAATATGAAAGTAGAATAAATATGAAATATTAATGTTGAAAATTAAATAATAATTAAAGAAGTAAAATAAAATTATTTTATGCTTTAAAACAAAATCTGAACTAGCTTATAGGACCTTAAAATAAAATAAAATTTTATTTATTTTATTTTAAGGTCCTATAAGCTAGTTCAGATTTTGTTTTGTTTTAACTTAGGATTTAGTTGTCAATTTGGTTTATTTTATGTTTTATGAACCAATTGGAAAATAGTTGATTCTTCACAAACTAGCTTAGATATTCACCATCAACCTTCTAGAATTGTCTAACCTTTATAATGTAATTCCTATAACTCACTTAACATACTTTAGTTTAATATACTGATTTCTGATTCCAATTGTTACATTATAATCAGGTATATTTTGTATATAGAGTTTGTTTTTATGAAAAAAATTTTCAATAATGTTTAGAGTAATTTTTGAAAAAATGCTTTGCTATAAGCATATTAATATAGGAGAATAACATAAAATTTATATTGTTTCTATATGTGTAACAATTTTCATGAAAATATTTTTGATATTATTATTTCAATAGAATTAAGGTTTCAATGAATTATTAACAAAATTATGAAATAAAATAAATTTGTTTCAATTATATATAACTTACCTGGCCTTACCAGAGCCCTATTACATTCATCAACAATTTGTTCTCTAGTTTGTGTATCTGGGTATGGATCTTTCTCATAATATCGTTCCAATACTGCTAAATGTGCTGCTTTAAAAGTAAAACGTTCTCTTTTTAATGGAATCAAATCTCCAGTTTCTGAAACCATTCTTTTCATTCCTGAATTTGGACATAACTGAGCTGTAAAAAATTTAAATATATAATAATTATTCATTAAATAGCAAACATCATATTTGTACTTGATATATATACAGGTATCTTATAAACTAAACTGCTTATATTTGTTAAATTATCAACTTCAATTCAATCAATATATAGCAATAACTTAATAAATAGATTGTTTATTTTTATTTTGTGAAGTACCTTCAGCTTTTCACCATCTATTATTTATTCAGTGCTTTACAAAAACATACAAAACAATTTGAAGTGTCGATCAAACATTGTTACTAGTTTTTACAAAATGCTTCCAAAAATGAACTCAATGTTAAAATTTAAAATTTATATATTATATGAGTATCTAACAAAACTTTATTTTAAATTTCATCAGCAATGCTTTTGTAAAGCACCAAAGATAGCAAAAACTTGAAAATACTTTATAGAATAAAAATAAAACTATTTATTAAATTTACTGCTATATAGTGCTTGGATTGAAGTTAATAATATATAATATATAGGTATTCCTCATTATATATGATTTCACTTTCATTTCACTATGATGTTTTTTTTTTTGCTACAATGCAGTTTTTAAAAAAAATTAAAATAAAAGTGATCTCAACTCTGCAATTGCATCTCTAATTAGTGATACATTTTTTAAGCACTTAGTGCTGTAATCACTCTCTCTGCAGGTGCACAATCAGAAATATTATAAACGATATTTTATCATTTTAAATTTTTAATGTTTATAAAATTCTTCTATAAATTTGGAACTCCCAAGCATTATTATGTTGATGAGAATATTAATGCTTCTTCTTCTAACTAAATATAGCATTTCTTACCCAATTCGTGGATCAGAATATTTTTTCCTCTATATTTTACTGATATACATTCTGTTGGATAGTAAGCGGCAAGGTTGTTCAAAGGGCACTAAAGGCTGCTTAAAATTTTATAGTAGGTCAATAGTGAGATGATGATGATGATGATGGATCAGGTTCAAACATCTCCTAAAAAATCTGATGGAGTGAGACCCAGAATTGAACTTGAATCTTCCATTTGGCTAATGTTTTACCATGTGATAATCCAGTTGGCCAGAACAGGATGCTTGTCATTGTAATTTTCAAAAATTATTATTTTCAGATGACACTTATTCAGGTGATTAAGGATAGTGATGGCAAAGATCAAATTTCTGTAAAAGATTTTTGGAAGAACTATAATATCAAAAAAGCAGTTGACAACAATTGTAAAAGCATGGACAAAATAAACCTAAATTATCAAGCCAAATTTTAGCCCTTGAAACCATAACGGAATAATTTTATTATTGTAGAAATATATAAAAAAATAATTAAAAAAATGTTTTTCTTTGTTTAGAGACTTGGCTTGAGATGGTGTGGTTGGCGTAAGACGGTGGTTAATAGATGAACTGGATTGTGGCAAGTTGGAGATAAATAGATGAGAAAAGACAACTATGGACGATAATTTTAAGAAAAGAAGCCATCGAGGCAAATAATACTGGAGACTGTAAGAGAGAAACTAAAGAAAAATATGGAAGATAAATAACAGTGGTTACAGAGTTTTAAAACTGGTTTCTTTATTTGTGTTACTCTGTTGTTTATTCACAGTCTTTATTACTTCTTCTAAAGACTTGTTTCTGTCAATACAGATCTAGTCTGTCTATTACTGGTCTAGTCCGTTAAGGATTTTTTTGAACATCTCTATTGAAATAGTTTTGTGATATTTATAAACTTTAATCGAGATTGCCTAAAAAATATCTTAAAAATTCTGTAATAAAGATGATATCTGCAATATAGAGTAGCTGTATAAAAGGACTAGATATATAATAGAGATCTAGTTCTCTCTATAATAGAGAGCAGCTGCAATTGAAGTTAGCTATAAGCTATACTATAGTAGAAAAAAATGTTTATAAAGGTTAGAATTTGAAGAAAGAAAATATTGATTTAATTGAACTCTAGTGGAAAAAGTTTAAAAGATTATAGACCATATCTATGAGAGGAAGATTCTGTAAAAGTCTTAATAGAAACAAATGTTTATAAAGGTTAGAATTTGAAGAAAGAAAATATCGATTTAATTGAACTCTATTGGAAAAAGTTTAAAAGATTATAGACCATATCTATGAGAGGAAGATTCTGTAAAAGTCTTTTAATAGAGTGATAAAAGGATGTTTATAAAATAAATCTTGTCTGTAATAAAAATGAATAATTGTTAAGAAATGCAATTTACTGTAAAATTAAACTATTACAAGAAACAATGTATAACAATCTATATATGCAAGATATTATTTAATAAAGGGTAAAATGATTTGGCCTCTAAACTACTTGTTACAAGTAGATAATAATAAATATTGCAAGACAGAAGTATTAATTAAAAGAGAGTAGATACCTTAAGTTGTTATTGTGAAAGAAGTGTTTGCATTTCTTACTTTCAAGGATGCTTTAGACCGCTTTCCTTAAAGAGGTAAGAAGAGCGATCTATTATAGCATCCCTGAACAAGAAAAAAAGCCATAGAGGAAAAGACGAATATCTTAAAAATGACACTCTTCAGAAGCATAAAAATTTACCATAATTCTTTTTTATAATTAATAAAATTCTTCGTAATTTTCATAATTAAATGCATTATACAGATATTGTTTAATTATTTTTTCAGTTTGCTTAGAAATTATGACTATTATTTATAAAAAATAATTAGAGTTTAAGTTAAGGGGAAAAAAGGGAAACTAATTTAGAGCATAATATATTTTTAACTAAATATCAGCATCCGTTTAAAGATGAATCAGTCTTTTGGACTGTAGCAGCGGTTAAATCGGTAAAATCCATTAATTTTCGCATGGACAGCAACTATTAGCTACTCTTAACATGTTTGGAGATGGGTCTTGACGTGAAGCCAATCCCACTTGGTTCAAAATCCAGTCAGATTGACTAGCCAATGTTTCGGAACGGGGCCATAGAAGGTGAAAGATACGGATCTCCGATGCGATGGGAGAAAGGAGAAAATATACAAAAGTCCACGGCTGATAGCATCTCTAGCAAAGTCGAACAGTGTAACGGGGCGTCAAATGCCAGCCGTTATCACAATCTAGTGCAGCCATCTGTTGCTTGACCCTACTTGTCCTTGGCCATTAAACCACTTAGTCCGATACTCCTGACCTATTGTCAAACAATGACTCCAACATGGGGTTTTGATAGTATAATACACTATTCCATCGTTTTTCACGCCGTCTACTAAGATTTTGCGATAAAACGTTACGATAGGAAGTATTTCTCACAATCTGCCAGTCCATAGTTCGAATAGTGCTTTGCGGGTGGCACCGCTCAATCTGCTGCACTTCATTCACTTCTAAGTCAGTCAATAAAGGAACTGCCTATAGTGAGAAATAGTGAGCAAGCCTTTTACAATTGCTGTATTTGTACACTCTATAGAATTACTCTCTAACACATGAAATGTTAAACGAAAAAGAAAAATTCTACTTCCACACAGCTTCCTCACAACAGCAGCATACATGTGTCCAGCGAATCTTACACCCAAGAATAATCGAGCCATTTAGCTTTGTTCTCGCTATGTAGGTTAATGGAAATTATTACCACTTTACAAGGTCAATCAGATTTAACAATCCAGTTGATCCAGTCTTTTTTTTTTTTCATATCATTAACGCTTTAGGTGCTGTCAACAACGAATGATAAAGCGTTAACACTCTCTAACGTGTAGTCGAACCAGTGCATTACACGCGTAAATAAGATGTTACTGAAAATTACTGCACAAAGAATGTCATTGAAAAATTATCTAATTTGCATATTTTAAATTAAATTTTACGCTTCCTACTTGTTGGAAAAGATCCCTCAGGCTGATACTTTAAATTGAGTAGTTTCGAAAATCCCAATGTTTAATTTAAGCTTGATGTATTCAATATAATGGCAGCTTGTCAACATTCAAAATACGTAAAGAATCAGGTCATAGATGGTATTAATAACATTTTTCCGTGTTGTTTTATTGTCTCAACTTGTCACAATATGCCCTTAATCCTTGGCACGTAAAGAACATACCGAAAAATCAATGTGCATAATATTAAAAAAAAATTAGGTGCACTTACAGCTTGTGGAAGGCTTGATTAGTGCTGGCGTGTCTCTGTCTCTCTGCAAATATGCAGCTTTCATTATATAATAGCACAGAACCTGGTTATTTATTACCTTCCCTTTACCTTAACAAGAGGGTAGTAGAGTGTCATGCTGGCCGAACAACACAAACTATGTCCAACTGCGAACAGTCATGCTGCAACAAGAAGAGCATTTATGTGCTGGATTAACTCTATACACAGTACTCTCTTTGCACACAATACAGCTCTACTGTGTCGGATTGCTAGCAGGGGGGCCAGAGTATGATAGATTTGACAGGAAGAAAAGAGTTGTTCCGCCTGAAAGGAGGAGCTATTGTGAATCACGATTTTTCACAGCAGGGTGTGAAGATGCCTACCTCCTACATAATCTTTTCTAAAGACGCGTTGTGTATATAAATGAATCTCCAATGTGTAAATTGGTAGGATTTACGAAGTATTGTTACCGGCCTAATGTCAAAACTTGTCGACTTTTCAATCTTTATATTTGTTCGTACCGAATAAAATATTTTAAAAGCGTAAAAACAAAAAAAAAAAAAAAAAAAAACACAATATCGCAGTGTTTACGGCGTGGTACGACACGTGTAGTATACAGAGAGACGATTGATTATTAGTACATGTATATATATTAAAGGAGCCTATTGCGACATCGGTTAGGCAAAAGAACAAAACTATCAACGAATGCTTCCATTCCGAACACATAAAGGATTGACATTGGCACGCAAGACACGTCTGACGACTAGATTGACATAAATTGTTAATAGAGAGTCGGTTGACAGGTAAGAGTGACGAACACAGCATATCGTGACAGTTTGCGTGTTGGCACCGACAAACGTGACACACATGCGCAAAAATAATATGTTGTCCTCTATTATAATAACCATGCGCGCGCGCGACAAATCTCGCGTCGTCGCATCGCTCGCTTCTCAGGGGAAAAAAAAAAATTCCAATAAAATTTAATTAGACATCTCAATCATAAAAAATGGCTGCCGGCAAAAAAATTATATATATAAATATAAAAAAAATTAATGCAGTTCGATTCGATTGTTTAAAAATTCTATTCCGTCAAGGACGTATATTTTTATTTATGAATATTTACCCATTGTATGCGTCAATAAGAGATATTCATCAATCATTCGACAAAAGGCTGTCTAAGTATAAACAACAGTTAAAGGACAGCCAGGTTTTGTTTCCTCCTAAGACAAAATTGACTTCTCAATTGTTACCTCTCTGACATCTGCGATGAAAAGTTTCGACTGAGAATTGACGTGAACAGGAAATTTTATATAATCAATACCTCCACTGATAAAAGAATAAAGTGAATAAACTTTATTTATAACCTCTCATCTGGTTGCACGTATTTTCTTTATTACTACTTTTTTATTTTATTTTATTTTTTTTTTTGTGTTTTTATATATTCTTTACAAAACTAGTTAATAAAATTTAAAAAAATAAAAATAAATACTAAATTTCTTAATATAAACATAAATTAAAGAAAACTCGTTTATAATAAAATTAAAAAAAATAAAAATAAATACTAAATTTCTTAATATAAACATAAATTAAAGAAAACTCGTTTTATTAACGTTATAAACTGGATTTTGCATGCAATAAATCAGGAGTGTAGATTAATTGCTTTCTATTTCTATCAACAGATGTCGCTACTAACTTTTACTGTTTCGTGCTGAAGTGATTAGATTTCACGTTTTTTTTTTTTTTTTCAAATCTTATTTAAAAGTTTTTGAGAATATTAAAAGTTTTTCCGACTTTAATTAGATTAAGCTCATTTAATTTTTATTTTAATCAAATTATAATTTAATAAAGATGATTATTATCATCAAACACCGATATAGTAATATATAAATCAGTTATGCTTATTTATATAAGTTTATCAATTATTAATATTTTACGTACTTGAAAGAGCTTCGTTCCATTTGGGAGAGCTCTTAAAATTCCATACTGGTCAATATTTGTCATGATATATTTTAACAGCGATAAAAAGGCATTCTCTACCTAGAATCTCACGGATATAAGGCCTCCTAATGACGTCACAAGTGACCTTAGCTTGTCGGTGAGAGAGAACTTTAGGAACGCTAGACTCTTAATTAATTTAGTCGGCTAACCTGTATAATTGAACATCAATGCGTGTAGGTCTCCGTAACCTTTGACCTTCAGAATTTTACACGATAGTGCGAAGTTTCCTAACCAATGACTAAAAAGATAATTTAACGGTATTAAAAATGTAAAGATACAGATGTTTCTTTTGTGAAGTCCAATGGTTCCATTGCGTGCCATCTAATGACTTCTAATATTTAGCCATGACTTTTTTCTAAGGGAATTGTTGGATTTTCAATAGAAAATACTAAGTGGGGGAAAATCGGACGGTTTTTGGTCTATGGTCCTATAACCTAATTGCATGTTACATATATTCGTTCAATTGGCTAGAATTTGGTTTTGGGTTGCTATTACTTTGGGAGATAATTTTTTTTCTGTATTGTAGTTTAGTATTTGGGAGTGTTCCGTCGGGAATAAAACGATTCAAAGAATCAGTGGGCGAATGTGACGAGTCAGAAAATTTCAGAAGTCATTAGTGGGGTCTTGAGGGGGTGGCTCTTCCCTGACACGCAATGAGGGGAGACAATGGTGTTTTTTGGATTCCTCCTGGATTTTTTTGCTTCTGTCAAAGAAATTCGGACTTTTTCTTCGAAAACAAACAATTATAATCATATATCTACTGGAGCAAAGTGTATCGTGCAGTTTCATAATTCTATCGACTATCTGAAGTGGTCAATTTTTTTTTATCAATCAAAGTGCACGATCTTCCGGTCTGATTGCTTAGAATCGTTTTAAGGTTTTTGCTGACTTCTAATGAAGTGTATCTACCATCCCACGTTAAATTTACGAAGAAAGAATGAATGTTAAACGTGCATTATCAGACTTATATCTCTAAACAAAGCAGAATATTGTTTTGATAACCATCTCACGTAGTTGGCGCATTTCTAAACCTTTTGATAATGCTATACAGTTAACATGATAGACTGTAGGAAGACGTGTTGAGAGTTTATGAAGTCTTTCAATTTATAAAGAAGGCTTGAACTTTATAAAGGTATTTTTCGGTCATAAAGTCTATCTTAAATTTAACCTTTCTACAACACAATTAACTTTATTGCTTTTGCTGAAAAACCGATTAATTTAGGTAAAAAACACTTTATGAATTTATATTAAAATAATAATAATTTTTTTTTTTTAACCAAAAGTTATTTTAGCTACATCTATAAAAATTAATTTCCTCTTAAAGGGTTGGAGAAAAAAATGGACAATGACATTCCAAAGACCACACATACAGGCAACTCTATCATTTCTGCGGACTTTGATTAGTTTAGACTTTTCTCATTGAAAGGCCTGCAACAAATAAACAGCCGCCCGTCTGACGCCAAAAACATTAGAAATAGCAGGATTAATGCAGGACAGCGGGGAGCCAATGTGCGGGCAATCAGCACGTCAGAAGTGTCGTTAGTAATCCCGAGACACGTAACACGTCTTTGTCCATCTGACGTCTTCAATGTTGCTGTAGTCATCCATCTCTTTTTTGCACAATCGACGCGGACAAGTCCAGTCGTGTTGAAACAATTGTTACCAGCAAGATGGCGCCTGGTCGGCACTCCGTAAGCAAACAATAATCAGATTTAATACCAACAGATAAGTGGCACTACTCATTCATCATTTTTCCCGTCTAGGGGATTACTTAAGTCCTACTGGGGAGGGAAACCCGTTGCTGGAAATGCCACCTGGCACCACGCCCCATCAACTTCCGCCGTTTCTTTACTATATATTTTTTTTACTGTTTTGTGCTTTTGTCTCCGATTGTGCTTTTAGAAAATGACCCGAGGTGCATCCTATCCGCTTGTACCTTGTGATTAAGTAAAATTGTTTAAATGTTATGACATGCTATAACGTCCTTTGTCTTTTTTGTGATATACCTACTCTAAATTGCAGTTAGAAAAAAAAAAGAACGGCCATTATATTTTTGCAACAATCATATAGATTTTTATTCATTATTTTAATGGTTACACGCCAGAATGAATTTTTACGACTCTTGCAAAAATTTATTAAAACTAAACATGAATTGTCGTAATATAGGCTTTTAAGGGGTCAAAATTTACTAAAAAAAGAATAATAGAAGGTCTAATGGAGGGAAATTTACGTATTGTACCGTAAAGAGGAAGCAATTGAATTTTTCATAGGGTTACAAATGTGTATTATATTAAATTGGTTTCCGTGATTATCTTACTTATTGATGAGTTTCGTGCAAATGAATGCCATCCAGAGTAAAATAGAAAGCAGCTGCTACATCCAATGAATTAATAAAGAAGCAATTCGGTCACGCTTTGAGACAAATGCGAAACAAACTCAAATTTTTATTACGTAATCAGCTTTGCTAGCAAACGATGTCAACTTGTAATATCTTCCTTTTAAAACCAGAAATCATGCACTATCTCGTGATTGATACTCAATTGTTCGTGATAATAATTATAGTCGGATATATAACTCCATAGGATAAGTTACAATTTAATAATGATAAATAACGAATATTTTATATTATAAACGTTCTAGGCCTTTGTATAAATACGGTTTATCCTCAAGATTAAATTTTATTAATGATGGTTTATTAAAAATGAAAAGATAAGCTGAATAAAATTTAAAAATATCTTTTTTTTTCCGTGATCTAGTAGACCAGGAGGCTTTTTTCAAAGGCACATATTCAAACACGTACCTCAACCATATTTTAAGTCTTTTTTAACCTGTAATCTAATCATTAGAAGTCATCAACAGTGTGTAGACTCGTAATTACAAGTCTGCATCATAATTCTATACGGAATTGCAATTTTTTTTAAATTGTAAATATAGGCTTAGTTTTAGATAGATCCGAGATAAGAATAACGATTATTTACATAATGTTATGCAAATATGCATTCACAGTAATTTAATTCGTGATCTAACTAGAGTCAAAAATTTAGAGCCACTTAAACTATAGTTAACCTAAAAATTACTTCTATTAGTTTTGAAATTAAGTTATTTTTTTTTACGAAATATACTTCAAGTACATTCAATTAAAATATTTGTACATTGCAGTTTAATGTACCTGAAACTGATTTATTATTTTTATTTTTTTATATTTGAAATTAATTATCTAATCGATTCCAAGTACATTATATCTTGTTTGAAATCGATCGCTCTTGAATAAAGTACACTTTCGTCTTGTGTACTGTACTTGAAATTAAACTATTTTAGTTTTAAACGATTATTTTGTTTTAATTATCTATCAATTTCAAGTACACTTCGTTTGAAATTAAAATCGTGCTTCTCTTAATCCTTTAGATCGGCCTGGAGGCGTTTAATATAAAATTATTCGAATAAATAAATGCATAAAATGCAAATTGTGGAGATTTTAATTAAATCTGGTCTTTAGTTTCTTCAGACTTTATATATTACGATGAAAAGAGCAGAAGAAGACGTTTATTTAGGTAAATCAACAATATTAAGAGGCGCTTATAAAGTGCTAATATTTATCCACTTACTTCTGTATATTTAGATATAAGTTTCACCTAATTTCTACAAACAAACACTCCAGATACTTAAGAGTATTTGAACAGAGTAAAACCGTTTAGCAACCAACTTGTCATCGCCAATGTAAATAAAAAAAAGGATAAAAAGAATACAAAACCTTTCGGTTGTGTGCAGAGACACATAGGTGGTCCTATCTAACTGCTTATTATGACTAATTATTACTTAGAGTAAGGAATGGGCGGCAACGCATTAACTTGCAAAACTACCAATGATATTATCAGAGAAATGCAAATTATATATGATATGCATTTGTATTTACCTTGGAGAACATGATATGCAGATACAAAAAAAAAGAGAGATAGATAATTAAACAAACATCGAATTTGGTTTCGTATAATAAAACATTTTTAGAGACATACTATTGGAATTATAACTGATTTAAGAATGCACAAAATAATTTTTATGTTATTTAATAAAAATTTTAGAACATATCTGTTATTTATTTTACTTTTCAGTGTATCGTTGAATAGTTTTTACAGTATTCAATGAAATAATTAATTAATACCATTATTTTAAAGGGTTTTCAATGCACCTGAAATTGAAACAATATCTAGAACATGACAAGTGTAATAAATTTCTTTTGATGTGCGTTTGAAATCTAATCGAGTTTTAGTATCAATTTCTTTTTAGTTTATCTGAAATTGACATATTTAAAGTTCATTTAACAAAATATTTCAATTTCAGATCGATTACATCAAAGATTCAATTTCAGTATATACTAGAAATTTCAGTGTGCATCAGAAATCGATCAATTTCTAGTACACATTGAAATTTATCAATTTCTGATACACTTCAAAATTAAATAGAAATTTATCAATTTCTAGTATATACTGAAATTGATGACTTTCTGTTAATTTCAATGTGTACTAGAAATTTATCTATTTCTGTTAATTTCTAGTATACACGATTGAGTGTGTACTAGAAATTGATAAATTTCTAGAACACACTAGAAATTTATCAATTTCTGGTGCACTTCAAGATTAAATTTACTGAAACCTATTTGAAATTAATCATTACTCATAACAGTAAACATAAAGTCGGAATTCTTTTTATTTTTTTCTTATTATTTTTAGCTATTAATCAGTTTTTCGCGTCATGTACTTAAGGTCATTTTATTCTAGTTTTTTTAAACTTTATTCACTTAACATGCGAGAGGGAGGAAAAATAAAATAAAAAAAAACGTTTCCTTAATGGTGCAAACTACTGATTTACCACTTGAAATTAATCAAACGCCACTTCAGCCAATTGATTAATCGTTTGATCGAATTTATTTTTAGTACGAGTTTTATAAACACGTTGTGTTACCAAAAAGGAATAAGGAATAAAGCCAAGTCCTTCGGAGCAACAAAAACTCGTTAGTCTCCAGCAACCACACGCAATAAAGTCATTGAGGAACTCAAATTGGTTGCTTTCGTTCGAACCGAAACTCCACAGTAATATGTAATTACTCGTATAACTGACTCTTAATATATATACTGAAGGATGTCTCATGGCCAACCCTTTCGCCCTTCTAAAATTTAGACAACCTCTAATTAAATGTGACGAATGAGAAGCCACAATTGTTAGCTATTTTTGTTGAATAGAGCTTAGATTGAGATCTGCATGAAAACTCCTTCTTCCTGCTTACTGAAACGCGATCTTAGTAAGATCAAAAAAGGCCTCTCGCTCAAGAAAACTCTCAAAAAATTTTATTTTGAGTATCTTTCAAACTACATATTTGACGACACTGAATAAATCCCAATATATTAATTATACTAGCAACTCTAGTAGCAAATATTTTTACTATATACTCCTTTTAATTAGAATCTTAATTAAAAAATATAAATTTTGAATCATTAATTATTGCATATTATTAATTAATTGCAAATAAATTTCAGTAAAGAAAGACATTTTTTGGGTCCAACATTTTTAGCGTGCAAACTTCCACGCTTCTGTCGCCATCTAGTGGAAGGATGTAAAACTAAAAACTTGTTAAATTGGCTAAGAGAGGGCGCTAGACGTATATTTGTGTGCGGAAACGAAACTTTATTTATTTTTTAATAATTATTTTAAATTTTAATGTTTAATAAATATTGATACCGATTTTTTAAATATAAATAAACTATTATCTCGATTTTTAAAATATTTTTTTCTTCTCTAAACTATTTAATGTTGATCTTCAGTGAGGATAACGCGGCAGGATGATAAACAACTGCAATATTTTTTTTTCTATATATAGACATTTATATTTAAATAAAATGAAAACAGTTATTTTTTAATTTATAAAACTTTTCACGCTGAAAAACAATAAAATTAATTTTTCACACATTAATTTTTAATATTTTAATTCATATTTTCCGCCGCTGATCATGTTGTTTTTCTTCTCTTGCTTAGTTTATCATCTTCGTCCTCTCTTCGTATTTTTATCCTCAGGAAATCTGAAAATATTAAAAATAATAGTAATAAATTAAATATGCTAATATACTCTAGACACGTCAAGTTTCTTTATTTATCCACAAATAATACAGAAATAGTAGTAAGCGCTACTAATATAGACCTTCCACCTACTGATGCGAAAGACATAGAACAGATACGAATTTTTACAGTTCTCTTTATTGAGCTTTTCTCAGAAATTACCATTTCTTGGGCCCTGTTCCAGAAGTTGTTAGCTTAAAATAGTTTTATATATTTCATTTTTTGACTAATTTCGCTTAAAATTTTGCGCGACAGAAGCGAAAAAGTGGAGCCAGTTCTCGTTAATGTTTACAACTCCTAAAGGTTGATATTGTTTGAAATGACACTTCTTTTATCCAAACCAACTTCTTGAGAAACTTCTATAAGAGTTAATTATCACAACAGCCATCTTAATTAGCCACAACCGAAGTTATTTAGTCCACATAAGAGATCAAACACTCTTTACTATGTTTACGATGAGATTTCATTAATGTCACGTAAATGTGATTTATAATAATGTGTTATTGAGCAATTCTCACTATAATGGGAGCCAGTAAAGGCCTGAAGAAAATGTTCATCTTTCATAGATTTTTATTGTTGGCCTAGGCTTTAAACCTTCAATTATAAGCTTTGCAATCACTCAATCCTCATAAATTATACAAAAAATGCTTATAAAACACATAGGCCTACCATAAAAGTAGCTTAAAGATAAGGCTCCATCATCATTAACCGATTCTGAACTGAGCAATTAACGAAAAAATGGTTTCCTTCATCAAAAATTTATAAAAATTTCTTCATATTTCTTTGCTTATAGTAAATACATAAAAATTATTTGCAAAACGTTTGCTTGCATTTTAGTATAAAGCACTAATAGCATGGCTCATGTGATGATCAGCAACAGAAACGAAGAATATAAGAAGTTATAGTCTATAACCTCTTCAAATCCCGTATAAGTTAGATCTGTTACATATTCGTTAATCAAGTGCTTATAAGTGTGGATAACATCACACGTTTCGTAAATAGGCTTTAACCTATGTAAAGAGCCGAAATTTTTGACTCTGCGAAATGGCCGCATTGGGACTATCGTGCGTCTCGAATGTTTAATTTTAACAGGGTTTAAAAGTAATACGACTCATCAAAGAACTATCATAATTAAATAACGATCGTGTATCTATCCTTGAAAAATAAGATCAATTGGATCTCATTTCTCTGTTTTAAAATTCGGAATTTTTAATAACGTGTTGCATTAAGCGTTAAGAACAATTTTAACATACAGGCCTATGCGTAGATAAATTCTGAATTTGTATATGAGCTACTTTAGATCATTATGTGGACTTATTTAGTTTCATATATAAGTAGTTTTGTGTTTTACGTAGGCTAAGTTTAGTTTTACATATTAGCAACTTCTGCCCTACATTTAGGCCTATTTTAGGCCTTTATGTAGTCCATTTTTGAATCTGAATGTAAAAGTTAGTTTGAACGAGTTTAGATCTATACGTGAATCAATTTCGAGCCTTTTTATATAGATCAACATTGAATTTGAATACAAAGCAAATTTAACCCAGTTTAGATTTTTATGTACACTTATTTTAATTTTATGAGCAGAAAATTTTTGAAATTTAAATAAAAAATGAAAATCTATCAAAGCAGTAAGATCAAAAAATGCGTTATTAAAATATTATAAGATGTTTCTACACAGCATCATTAGAAAATTCCCATTAAGGGCAACAATTTATAAATTATTAAGGAAGAAAGGCTTATTTTCTTCCTAAATAAGTCTACTGGTTCTTAAAACACATACTTCTGATACTGCTAAAGTCAAAATTCCTTTAGATTGAACGTATTTATTCCTCAGTGGCGATAAGAACCGATGTAATGTCCATGTTTAGTCAGTTCTCACCTCCCATACCAGGTGGACTGTTGAATGAACTGTGACACGGTGGGGGTGGCGATATGACAGTGATCTGTTCGTATTTAGTGAATGACAGACAAATGCCCGAGACATGGCCCGCCGTAAAAGACACTCTGAAGGACCTCCCAACTCGCAACCACGTGGTGGTCGAAAACAAACAGCCGACACTCGTAAATAAGACGGAGAGAACTTTAAAAAAAATCATTACGAATAACGGCTGGATGTAGCAAACCGTAAATCTATGTCTGTTGGGTGTACCTTGGGTTGTGGGGGCGGTTTGAACATATTCTCGCTCCTTCCACGTCGAATTCCGTACAGAACTATATAATGACTGACGAATGCCAGACACTACTCGCTGATTTGCTGCTGCTGTTGCACACCCGCTCGGGTGCTACCCAGATAACAATTTTATAATATATACTAAAAGCACGCGTTTTAGAAGCGGAATTTTTTTCTCTTCTAAACTTTACTAGTATGCAACTCGTATCTTTTGTTATTAAAAAACCATATTGACAGCAATAATAATCCAGTTTGTTTGTACTATTTAAAAGACCAAACTGGACGGAATGATTTATGAGTTTGTTCTCTTATGTTTAGCTTCAACTTTCTAGATTCTCATAATATTACTTACAGGAGTGTGAATTTATCAAAGATAAGAGGCTTTGACATTTTGTATAAAAATATTGGCATGTTGCGAAGATAACGAAAAATATCAAAGGACGATAACTTGCCTTCTAAACAAGTATTTAAGGTATTTATTAAAAGTTTGTCCCGGTATGGGATGCTATTTTGGGTGGTGGAATGCTTTCAGACTCTAAAAAAGAATTTTAAATTGGTAACAAAGAAAAATTCTTGGGATCATTCCTAAAAGGATAATTTGGGAGATATGAACTTTACAGACAGATTTCAACAGTTTCCTAATGGCCTGCTAACGTTACATCTGCTGTGGATCTTAAGCAGTTCGGGACAATTCGTCAGTCACAGGCCAGCAACTTCCTTCCCTCGACAAAAACTCTCATTTTAAGAGTGTACGTGATGACACCCAAATGAATGGATAAACATTTTATGGGTGGCTGACTCCGCTTTCATCCACTTCGATATTTTTCCTCCTTATCATTTGTCCCCATTAAACAGCCCCATGCGAGTCACTGCTTGATACTAACCAGCTTCGACTGCAGAGGGGCATGCTATTCGTCATGGCTCTCTTTACTGTCAGCGTACAATTGATTTCTTCGTCTTTCCAGCATGTTTGCTATCTGGCAATATGGGTATTCAGCGCGAGTGCCACTAGCACCAAAATAACCTTCTGAGTACCAACAGAAAATGAAATATGAAGAGATGGCAGAGGGTGGCGATAAGCCAGGACAGAGAGGGTTTAAACTCCTTAAGGCACCACCCGTGTAGAGTCCAAAGTGACTAATTTCGGCTCCTGCTAATATCCTTATCTTCAGTCGTAATTCAGACTGCATCCTAAACTCTGTCATCATCGTCTTGATGATGTAAAAGTCGAACATTTTATGTTTTAAAGGAGCTAGTTTGCAATCCGTCCGCCATTAAATAAACATTTTCTATTAAAACTGCAAAGAAATGCAGACAAGAAATGTGTGTAGGTAATTAAATTTAGTACCAGCACGTTACTAGGTCAGGGGAATAGGATAAATATTCTTCTATATTTACCCCGAATTATCTGCAGTTAAAAGAAATAAACTTAACTCCTTTTCTAAAGCAAACAATTCGGATGTTATCGCTAGTAACACACAAAACTGAAATGGTTCCTTTCAGATAAAAACACAAAACCTCACTTTGGCCTTTTAACACGGTTGTGTCTTTACTGATACCGTGCAATTTATGCCATCGAAATGAAGAAAAATCCAAATGGTTGAAAGATTATCCACTTGGGAAAATCCTTTTTATTACCAAATATTGCGTTACATCGCCGGGGACTTGTAAATCAGCGAGGCCTTTGAGCCTTCCAAATCAATTTATTTTCGTGTTTCGATGCTAATAAAGACAACACGTTCGTTTACACTGCAGAGAAACAAAGGAGAGAGAGAGAATACTGTACTCGAATTGCAGAATCAGCAATAATTTTAATCAACATTGTTAGACGTGTTTTGCAAATAAACACGTTTACAAAGTTATTATAATGACTAATAGGCGATTAAAAAATTAAATTTAATAAATCAGAAGATAATTAATTTATTTTTAATACCTCATTTTTTCTTTCAGGTCCTTCAAACACGTTTTTTCAGAGGAAAATGGATGCTGCAGGTTACAGGCCTGCGAGGTTTTCGAGGGTTTGTATAGGTTAGCAGATCCAAATACAAAACAATTTTGTAGATTTTTTTACTTTTAACTCCTTGATTGACCTCTAGGTATGCTTACTTGAGTAAATCCTATGTGATGAGGTACAACCTTAAGCATCTTTTATAAGTTGTAGAAGCTTTGTATGCCTTTATGAATGTATCCAACAGCTAAATATTCATACTGGCTTCTGATATGATCGATAAATGCATTCTGATTCAATTCAAATCGGTTATATCTACCATTAAAAAGTTACTGCAGGCCACAGGCCTGTTTAACACAAACCTTTCGAGAGTTTGAAAATCTGATTTTGTTTACTATTTTTTCGATTTATTCACCAATAATTAGGTTGACCTAGAAAACAGTTAGAAGAGTAAGACTGAGTAGCGTAGAGGGTACGGGGGTAACGCTTAATGAGGCTCACATCATGGTAATTACTGAGATGACACGCTGAAAACCGAGACGACCGACCCAATCTGTCAAATGGGGTGACGAAGCGAGGAGAGACCTTTGCGCCCCTGTACAAATATTTGTCGCCTGCGTGTCATTGGGGATGACCATCTAGCCACTTCGGTGACAAGTGACAATATCCCGCTACCTCGTTTTCCCCCCTTTATAGGAATATTAGTCACGTGGACATCATCATGGGAATTCTTTCACCGATTTCGTTAACTGTATTTGTCACATGTCATCCGATCCCACGTCCGATAAAAGCAAGAAACTGGTAATTAAATCATAAAGGACCATTATTTTTTTGCAAAATGGTCCGTTTTGTAAGCAGTTACGAGCATCGCGAATAGCATTTGCACCGTATCAAAGATCAAGTCAGCAAAACAATGAAGTAAAAAAAAACTGCTGAATGTAAACTGAAGAATTTTATTCCGTAACTTTTATATTTGATGCTTCGATATTCCGAGAATTAAGGTCATCAACAATATATCTGTAAGCAAAAAATACTGTTACAGTATTAATAATTTAGATCGCTTTCTTTATGGAATTTTTCCGAAAACAAGCTTGAGTATGCAGTTATTACGAACAGTTATAACTGTAGTTTGGCCTAAGATACATTTTACAACATATAACAGAATATAATGAAATTTTTAAAGCCTTATTTAGCTCATATATGCATATGTGCAAGTTTTAGAACGTGTGAAGCTCTGCATCTTGCAGCTCGTATCCAGTATGCTATCAAACACTATTTTATTTTCACAATTCGTTAAGGCATACAGGAAATGCCTCACAACATTACTAAAGACATTACTTGTTTTTAGCAATGTACAAAACGAAAAATTAATCAGCGGTTAACGTTTATATATCCTCCATTTATATTGGTTACATTCCATAGAAGAGTGTGGTTACATAGATCAAAAACTATGCCTGCCCTTCTGACATAGTGTGGACAGCTATGCCTTGGTACCGAATTAACTTATCGGCCCGATGACCTTCGACCCAAACTCTTATCTGTTACCACCCAATGAAATATTCAGCGGTGGAAAACTTATAATTTATTCTCTTACACTTACAACGTGGGTGGGCCAGCAATGCCGTCAACACGACAGAAACAGAAGGCTTCATTCCTCCTCCCTTTCTGCTTGCAGATGTGTGGTCCAGGGACGATGCCATATTCCAAAGGGGGACTCTTTTACAGTTACATCTGGGGTGAAGTGTTTAAAGAGTGAGTCCTTTTTTTTCCAAATCTTCCAAAACTGTTTCGTTCCCAACAACCGATATCGAATTCATTAGTTTGCGATTTCGTCAGGTGCAGAGTGTGGATATCTTGACAAAGTGTAACTCGACGCTCGAATAAGAAAAAAAAATCACAATACGTGGCATAGGATAACTTATATTGGTTCAGTCACCTCGTCATTCGATTCAACTATGCAATACTTCCTCCATATTAAACCGGAAACTGCATATCATTCATATGTTAGATATTGGATGAGTGTTTGCTGCAATGTTATAATTTTCCGCTTATTTCTGTGCTTAATAATCCAATTCTGTTAATTAATAAAGGTTTATCACTCACTGTTTGCATCTTGATAGCGCTAGTCTGAATTGGTCATCATACCTACAGCCTAGCGATTTTTTCTGCAGCTTAGTAAATCTCTAGGACTTTAAGGACTTTCAAAACTTTAAGAGTGAAACTGTGCATATCAAAATGGTCTCATTAAACTTTGATTGATAATAATGAATCTTCATTAATCATGTTTGCAATGTAGTTACTTCGTAGACTTCGAGAAAACATTACCGACAACATACTGTAGCTCATCTGCACCATTCGCAATCTTATTATTGTTAAGTGTAAAATTCGAATGTATCCAAACCTGCTGATGGTTCACGTTAGGCGAAAAAATGTTATTCACACTAGAAATATTCCATAATAGACTCTCTTTCTATCTCTCTCCACATGGCCTACAAAGTCCACTGCGCTTACCCCTTCCGTTGTCATGAGGACGGCGGATTCATCACACATCCTGTTACACGTGTGACGTGTTTCATGACATCTCATCGTCAATACAAGAGTCAAAGGTCATTTCCTCTATTCTGTTGATATCGCCGTAAACAGGCCTTCTCGCAACTGCACAAATAAAAAAAAAAGCAAAAGTCATTTAAGAGACGATTGTATTAAATTTTAATACTTTTCACGACGATAACGATAAAAAGTTTAATTTTGTAAAAATAATATCGATTGAAATTTGATTGGAAGACATTTTTTTGATTAATATAAGCTATATCGAGCAATACAGTAACAAATTAACACAGTTGCGTGAGAACAAAGAGCATTTGAAAGTTAGATAGACATGACAGGACAAAGTCCAAGGTGTTATTGTGCTGCATGGGAACCATACAGAGATGTAATATTACACCTCACCAGTGCAGATACCGCTCTTGGAACGACTCAAATCCACACGTAGCCAATGTTATCCCACGTGTTAAGCTCGGGGTTAGAGTGCACTAAAAAAAATCTTATGTGTGCTGCCAAATGACAACATCCCATGTTACTTAAAGCAGATGTCTTCTCATAATTTATTAATTAATTCGAACCTTCTGCTCTGCCATATTATACATATTTTAAAATTCGTGAATCATCAGAGCTTCCGTAAAATGCGCATAATATGGAAGAAAATGTGATAAAAATTGCTTTAATTTTTGATCATATTTTCGTAATGATGACGAGTGTTTTTTCCGAGATTTTTGTAAAGACAAATGAATCATAACTGAAATATTATTGATGTTTAGAAACGGCGAGAATACATTGACAGGTCAGTAGAACGAAAACAAGATTAAGGTGTTATTAAGGCTAAATATGGTTAATTAAGGTTGCAATGCAAACAAAGAAACCGTATAAACAAAGGTTGCGTTACCCGATTACGTTTTTTTTTCAAGAATTTTCGAATGTAGTAATAATGGCGTACATGTTTGAAGTGTACGGTGCCATTGTGTAATAAAATTTTGAAAATATGAGGTTTCAAGCAACGCATATAATTATCGTGTTTACTTACTGTCGTTTTTAAGATTCGATTAAAGAAATTTTATCGTTTTTTACTGTCCTCAATAAAATTTTTTCTTTAGCAACAACAAAACACTTCAACTTTATAAGCATCTAATAACAACAACATAATTTTTTGTAAAGGGTTTTCTTCGCAAAATATGCTTTAGAAACTGTATAAAAAAAAAAACATAAATATGTCTAGAAGTTGCTTAATTGTTGTAAATTTGGAAATGTCTTGTGATATGATTTTAATGAAGAGTGACAGTATCAAAACTTATGTTCTGATGGCGTCATTTTTAAGATCACGTTACTGTACTGACAGTTCTATGATTATTATTGTATCAAAAATTGTGTTTTTGATACATATCTGGAGTGACATAATCACAGATAAAAGACAGTATTCAATAAAACTCATAGATGAGTAATTAAGAAATAATTTAATCCTTTCTTTCATAGGAAACTTTCAAAATTGATGACAAGCTCGTTTTTTAGTGATCTGAACGATCCTATAGTCGCAGAAAATTCAATATAATTAATTAGAACTCGTAAAAAGTGATTGTACAGATTCATCATTTAAGTGGTTGATAATTGAGCCTCTTAGAAGCCAAATTGATTGGCAGTACCCAAACACACACGATTAGTGCATAAAAAAAAATGGAGTAGATCAGTTTGGCTTCTGAACAGCTTCAAATTTTTAAAGAACTACAATACAGTATACACCAGTAACGCCATAGCGTGTGAGAAAAGTGAAAATTGGAGTGTTGTTTTCAAGAACAAGTTGTTTTGAATAAGAAGTAAACACTCCAAGGTTAAGACGACAAAGATCATTTGCCATAAATATACCCAAACTTGTTTTTACCTCTTTCCATTATGATATCTTAAGTTTATATTTGGCTCGACTCCTTATGAAGTGCTCTTATTAAATCTGATATGGCGTATAAGAACGACCATCGTGTTTACCTCACTTAAGGCGACTCGGAAAAATAGATATAATTTTTAGATTGTTTTACAGAAAAAAAAATGAATAAAATGGCCGAAATAAATGTACAAAAAGGAACAAAATCGCACTTTGTAGGCGTTCAGATCCTGGTTTGAATCACGTGATGTGCAACCGCAATGATATCATTTTTGATATCAATAACTAGAGAGATTGTTTTTCACTTGCGATAATTAATTCTCATTAAGCTATAATTTGATAATTGGTTTCAGTTATGTTTAAGTACTTTGGCTTTCGGCTCACAAAATTTTTAAGTTGTTAGACGTGGAAAAAAAACATGAACTCCTTCAAAATGAACTTTTGTTAGTGAAAATTTATATTATAAATATATTTTTCTGTTGGTTAACAAATATAAATTTCAGTTCAGTAACGAGCTGAAGTGGTCCACATTGCGATGCAACACGGTCGCAGGATGTCAATAAGGAAGTTTTGTACTATTTTAATTAGATTGCACAATTTCCTCGGCTAAAAAATAGGAAAAAAAAAATATATATATATATATTTAACACTTGAAATTTATTATTTTTTAAAAATATATTCACTGGACGACCTCGTAATTATCAAATTTTTTCAAGTAAAAAAATTAGCATTCATCTACTAGATGGTTAAAAATTTATAGGCCTGCAAACGTCCGATTTTTCGATGGGTTTTTGTATGGTCGCTACGACTAAAAATATCTAAAAATTCGTCAAAAACAAAAATATTCTTAGAAATATTTTCTGTGACCGATTGAGTAAATCCTGACGTGTTTTCGGTTGCGAAAAATTTATTTAAAGTGGAAGAAAGATTTTCCGCTTACAAACAGCATTATCTCTTTTAATCAATCGTCAGGCCTGCATAATTCATTCTTGTAGAGACTACTGTCATACGTAGGCACCGAATTAAGTAATTTTTAGACATACAAGGAGAAAAAAATTAAGAATATTCATAAAAATAATCATGGCTATTGATGTTTATTTATATCTAATGTTTCGAAAATAAATCTGCGATTTTTTTAGAGATTCTGAATGTCAAGTAGTATATTGCATATTATTACGAATAATGAAAACAAACTGATGGGAAATGCAGTAAGTTATATCCGTTATATAACGATAAGTTATCCTACTAAGAAAGGGTTTTTTTTCCTACTAAGAAAACCACTATGACGTCATTTCGACCACCATCTGCAAGACGAGTATTGAGTGAGATATATTAAAAATAAATATGTGTTATTTTTACGTGACTTACCTGTTTTCTTGAATTTTCTTTATTGCAAGTGAAGTCGATACTTTTTTTTTAAACGTTAGCATATATATGATTTTTTTTATATGTTTTTTTTTAAACCACGTCACTCTACTGATATATGGGCTGAAGTTCTCAACTCTTCGTAAATCCTGCGCCTCTCCCATTGCTGCCACATTATGTAACCCTCCTCCCAGTCTATTAGCCGCCCAATTTGTTATCTGTTAGCTCAAGCAGAGCGAGTTCCCGCGAAGGTGGAGTTAGTGACGGTGGGTGTAGCTTGTAGTGTGACGTCAGGAAACTGCACGTCCCATTCGACGAACAGGATCGAACGCGTCCAGTCAGTGTGAGGAGAAAGCGTGTTGAAGCAGTCGAGATTAAAGTCGTTTCGGGGGGCGCCGTGTCTTCGTGTCTCTGGTCTTTTCTGCGTGGTGTTTTTTTTTGTTGTTTTTTTGCCTTGTCTTCGGATAGAATCTTTGTTGTATCGTCGTGTTATAGTCATGCCTAAACTGGACTGAGTCATGAAGGTCGAGAAAATAGAAACAGGGTTAAACGAAGGTGAAGTGCAACACGCTCTGTCTACTGGGAATATGTTGGTGTCAGGTGGAGAATTCGGACATCAGGAGGCAACTGGACCCTCCACGTCATCGTCGCTGCACGAAGGTGATTCGGGGGAAAAGGCTGTAGCTCCTACTAAGAAGTGTGGTGCCGGTGTAAGACGACAGGAGAAGCCACCCTATTCCTACATCGCACTGATTGTCATGGCTATACAGAGTTCACCGACTAAAAGACTGACTTTGAGCGAGATCTATCAGTTTCTGCAGCAACGATTTCCTTTCTTCAGGGGTAGCTATCAGGGATGGAAAAATTCGGTTAGACATAACTTGTCATTGAACGAGTGCTTTATCAAACTACCAAAAGGACTGGGAAGACTGGGTAAAGGACATTTCTGGACTATCGATCCAGCTAGTGAATTTATGTTCGAAGAAGGCTCTTTTAGAAGAAGACCACGCGGATTTAGAAGAAAATGCCAAACATTGAAACCCTACGCAGCTCCTTATTATCCAACTGGTACAGTTATCGGTTCACCTTACGAAGTTCTAGGACAGCCGAGTCCTAACGTGTCCTGCAGTGCACCGGCTTCATCCGTAATGTCAACTTCCAACATGAGCGCAGGTAACCAATCGTATTTGAATGTCGATCAGCAACAAAACTATCAGAATTCCCAATTGACACCCTGCAGTTACAGTTATCCGACAAGCAACGTGCAGTTTACTAATGGCCATTATCTATCGAGCTGTTCTCTGTCCAGTACTGGAAATCTGACTCCCATGACTCCACCAGCACCTTCTGCTGAATATGGTGTAGCACCAGCCCAATCACCCATTCATCAACTATACAGTGCTACGAGTTTAGAAAGGACCGAACCACCCTTGGCTTGGTCCACGTCTTGCGGAGGACAATACTTAAAGCCTCCTTCTCTTAGTCCGTCCAGTAGTCCTGCAGCATCCTTGCA
Source organism: Olivierus martensii (assembly GCA_000484575.1). NCBI lineage: Eukaryota > Metazoa > Arthropoda > Arachnida > Scorpiones > Buthidae > Olivierus > Olivierus martensii. The sequence continues at coordinate 24,743 of AYEL01036365.1, forward strand.
ATCTCTGTCACCCAATACAACGACAACTTCCAGCATGGTGCTCTCTGCAGATCCTACAGTTTACCAAAACAGCGCACAACAGTTGGGACAATCCTTTATCAGCACAGATAACGTGGACATGGATCTCAATGGTGAGTTTTGCTTTAAAAATGCTTACTTGAAAATAAGTTAAGTATCAAAAACTCAAAACAAGTGCTCTGAAGCATTCAAACCGCATGCAACACGCATTCTAAAGCTAATTTTGCACCTGTAGCATACCTTTACGTACTCGTCAATATCAAGCAACCATACTTATCCATTTTTAATTTTAAAAGATAATCAGAAAAAATTATTTCATTTAATAGGTCACTGTACCATTTTTTTTATTTTTAACTTGAGATTTATTCATATTATCTTCTGAATAATCTGTAAATATAGGATAATGACGTCATGGATTTTTACCCTTCTACGCATATAAGCTCTAATATTACGAAATTATAAATCGAATTCCATGTAAATCGTAATATCAAGATCAGTTGACATAATATGTTTTTCTAATAGCAAGAGTTGATATTGTGTTTGTGTATCCAAAATAAGAAACTACTTAAGATACATAAAGTCTCATTTGGTATGCCAAAGCGTTAGAAGTACCTTAATGATTCATGTTCACGATTAAAACAAAATAAAATTTCGCAGAAATTTAGGTTATAGCCCTTCTACGACCTTTTAAGAAGAAGTTAACCATTAAAGTAATCCTTTCACTCTGCATAGAACGTTTACCACTTGAAAATCTTTCTATGATGCCAAAATTACTTTGCACGTAACTGAAAGAGTTACCAAATTAAAATTTGGGCACAATTCAAAGTTTGGCCCACGAATTATGCCGAAAATTTTTAGTTATTTTTAAAGTCAACAGTTTGCATTGTCATCACTATGTAATAGAAGAAGATCTGTTTTAAGCAAGAAGAAAAATCCGGTTAGGAATGGAAATTTCAGAAATCTGAATTCTTTCTGTACAATGTAACAGTGTAATATTTCAATAAGGAAGAACAAGTGATTTATTACACAAAGAGCAATGTACTCTTTTTCGTTGGACACAATTGCTATGTATCATTGTATCAGCGTATCAGTTATCATTTGGCACGCTTTATTCTTTTAGATCAAGTAACAAAGAACTCTCATTCAACTTCGGCAATATAATACATTATATGACTAATGCACCATAGAATCATTTTTGCGTCCGGTTTTTATTTTATATTCGTTACATTAATTCTGAAAAATTTTCGAAAATTAAATAGCGTAATATGAATATAGTTCGGCATACTTTCATTAATAAAGACTTAAATATTCATCTATTTTAAATTTAAAGTGATTAAAACACTTACTTAATAACCAGTAAATTAATTAATTAATTAATTTCATGAAATTTTATTAATTTATAATTAAAACGCGTTATAAATATTAACAAAAAATTTAAAATTTTGTACACAAGTAAACTAGATAATTCTAAGTAAATCGTTGTACTTTTGATTTCTCTTTAAAATTTTTATATCAGATTGAATATAGTTTTCTTATCATTAAAGTAACACGTCCATAATTTATAAATAGTATAATAAATAACGATTAAACACTTTTGATAAAAATTCCTATAAAATTAATTTCGCTTGATGATTGAAATCTGAGCCATATTTGTTACTGCTTAGAACAAATTTTATTCATAAACTGAATTTTTTTTTCTCATTTTATAGCTAATTACATAGGAAAATAAATTTTTTAATCAGCAAACACTTAAACATCATTAGATATTAAGCTGTTTACAATAAGACTATTCGCAAAAATCAAAATATTATTATTTTTTAACCAACCTGGTGGATCATTTACGGATTTTGGAATTCAGAATTATTAAAAAACCTTAAAGACACTTTCCTACAGCGCTGCTGATTCAGCATTTAATAACCTTTCGCAATCGCTTAAAGTAAACTTAACTGCTCACAATCTCAGTTCTTGCAACTATTTTAAAGGTATCAAGTGCGATAAAAAAAAAAAAACATTTTTTAAGAATCAAAAAATATCTAATTTGCATTTAAATGGAAGAAGAAAAAAATAGCAATCATATCAATGTATAAAAATGGCAGTTAGCATTTATACACTATCGATAAAGAAGAAATAAATAAATAATATTTATAAATATTTCCAAAATAAATCGAAATAAACATTAGTACTTATCATTATCCATTGAAATTATATAACTTTGTTTTAATATTAAACATAAAATACTAAATTTGCTATCAATAACCGGTTTATTAATTCCCAGAAGGGTTTTTATAACTTAATGTTTTATTATTGGCACTTAAAAGAGTGTCATGCAAGAGAATGGAGCATTTTACAAGAGGAACGAAGAAAAGAAAATTTTGAGTTAGTTATAAGGAGGATTCTGTTGTTCGGATATAGCTTTTAGAGGGATGTTTTGAAACGTTCAAAGGTCAGAGGTTCGTTCTCATCTCTTATCCGGTTCTTTTCAATCAACGGAACTTGAAATCTGTCATCTAATCATCTAGTGTCCTGGTTGATCTCTAGATGCGACCTTTGATGGAACTGGGTCGTGCACATGTGCAGGTCTTCTTGGTATTACTGATACTTTTGCAATCTATCAGCATTGTTTTCGCAAACATTACCTAAAGATCCGAAGAAAAAATAATAATAATAAAGAAAAAATTTTTTTCTAAAAATGCTTCTTTTAATTTAAAAAAATTAAACATCCAGTTACGGAACGTGTTAAAAGAATTACGTTCTTTCTTGTTTCGCGGAATCGATTTTTTTCGCATTGCGAAAGAGATTTAATCTAATGTAGATCGATCTTGTTTTCGTTATTGGCCTTCAGAAGACCCTATCTAGGTTTTAATATGCCTGATGATCTCTTAAGAGGAAAAATTAATCTTAAAAAGTGGAACTTGGTGATGTACCGATGAAAAATTAAGTATTTTATCTTGTCCTCCTCTTCCTTTTCTGATAGTTGCAATGCTTAAAAAAATAGATTAGAAAATGGGTTTTAAATATTAACGATAATTTTTGATGTCATTTTAATTTTTTTTAGAAAAAATTTACGAATTGCACTGATTTTTTTTATAGTTAAAAAATCTGTATTTTTTCATGTTTTGTAATATTTAAGTATACATTTTGAACGAAAATAGTTTAATGTTACCAAGATTCAAGTCTGCAATGCTCGGAACACGATTAGAACTCAGAAATGCACCAGAAAGAGTTTCTGCATCTTTAGACCACTTTTATGGACATGTTTACGAAATTCTCAAGTAAATTATGTAAAATAATTAAGATTTACGAGTCCCGAGGATGCGTAAAAGGGTTCTTTTATAGTGAACAAGTTAGTACTAGAGAAAACATGCCTCAAAATAGCCACATCATACACTGCTCTTACTTTCGCCATTGAGCTAGCCATACAACTGCCGACTTTTAAAACTCGGACATACTTAAATAACAGATTTTTAAGTCTAAAATCATAACATTAATGGGAAAATATTTTCGTAAAGATATCAATTAATTAAAAATTATATTGTTTTAATTCTTTGAAAAATTAATCCATCGCCTAAAGTAAAATTCCACTTATGCTATTGATTAATTATCATTTGAAAAGTTATCTTCTGAAGAGTAGTCATCCGATATAGCTTTTTTATCCATCGCTAACATTTTTTCTTTCTAAGATTATTAATCATCTTCAATCCTTGAGGTTGGTTTCCAGATATTCAAAAGTTTCAATTAATTTAAACTACTTTTGAATGATTAAAGCAACTAGTCTGTTCTATTAGGATGTTGATATTTTGAATGATCGCTGCTAGGAGAAAAGGTTTCTGATTATTACTGAATTTGCATCATTTGGAAGCATTTATATCATGTCTTTATCACATAACTTTCTTTCCATAGAAATAATGCTTGAGTTACCATGAAGTATTTCATGGAATAATGGCGAAGATTTCTGTCTAAACTTCAAAATATCACTATTTGAGAACACATTTTTATACAAAATTTATTGAATTTCGGCAATATGAAGTCTAATTTTTGCTTTTATTTCTTACAACTTAGTTTCGAGATATGCCGAATTATCAAAAAACTTCTTTATTTGATGCCTATAAAATTTTATATAAAAATATTTGATTATTTTGATTGTTGTTGGTTGTCGTACTAAGCTATGCATTGAAAACTTTTAATTTATAGATCAATTTTTGAGCAATGAAAGAAAGAAACCGCTCGGCTTGTTGATAAAGGAATTAGAACTTAATTAATTTGTTTGGTAACATGAGAAGAGAAAAATATTTATATACAGTTAAAAAACTATGATATTTATGCATTTATTTACAGGCATTTAGAATAAATTATAACATAAAATGCCAACAACAGCATAGGCCTATTTGAAAGTACGTATTGCTTACTTTCGAAACTCTTTAGACTGCAATTATTTTAAATAATTACATTTATGTTAAGGAACCTTAAAGGTCTTAAAATCGCACATATTAAGCTTTTTAATCAGATTCTATTGCAATAAAATTGCAAAACTTTCATCAGAAGCTAACCGCAGTTTAAGCAAATAATAGGAACTTTCCTAGCAAAAAATCGGATTTTTTATAAAGTTTTTCAATATTGCAACGTGATGTTGATTTCGTTACTAGAAAAATACAATTCTTACCTATTCACGGAATTCTATCCACTTAAATCACATTAGTTCTTCCGAAACTATAGAGCAACGCGTAACAAGGAATTTCATTCAATCCACAGAAGAGGATAATCCTTACGTTCTCTATGTCTTAACTACAAGTAAACTGATTGCAGTATGTATACTTTTCTGTGGGAATGCTTACATTAAATAATTTACATGTAAGTCTGGTCCAGTTTATTTGAACAAAACTGACTGATAAGTCTCACAAGTGGGATACGTCATGCAGTCTGTGTATTCATGTTGAGGTCGGGACTTAGTAACGCAGAGAAGTTTGATTTATTTCTTGGTGGAAGTTTGTGTTCCGGGTGGATTACAATAACTTTAAACTGCACGTCCGATCCACTCATATTACAATGATGACTGTTTGCAAGCCGACTTCACGGTTGGTTCTCCTGAAGGAGTCTGTTTTAGGCTCCTAGACCTCGTTGCATTAAACAAATCCAGGATCAGCAGTAGAAAAAAATTTTTTTTACATCATTAAAAGATTTTTCATCAATCAGAGAGTTGCAAGCACTATTAATCATTTATTTTTTCTAATTTTCTTCATTGGAGAGCCAAAAAGTGCAAAGAATGAATCAATTCAAACTGAGCGCGAATTAATTAAATTTTTGCATAAAAATCATATTGCTCGTCTTAATTATTATTAAAATTTATTAATTTTTCAGTTGCATAACTATAAAATCGAAGATTGAGTGAATGCAACATGAGAAATTTTTATTAGTAGAGATGTAAGATCGGTTGAAGCACACACATACTATTTGCATTATAGTTGAACATCCGTATAATTTATGTAATTGCATATATGCGAAAGAGAATCGCCTATATTTATCTTTATATAATATCATAGTCTTGTTTGTTTAACATTAAACATTACCTCATAAATTATCTCATCTTTAAAACGGTGAAATAGGAACAGTATCAAATTATTAAAACAAGCAACGGTTTTTTAAAGACGAAGTTTTTTCCTCCCGTTTTAAAAAATTTCGATACAAGCAAAAATGCGATATAAGGTTACACTATTCCGGCATCTATTAGGGTCACCAAAAAATCCCCAATTTCGCTCAGTCGTTCATTTTCTGTGCAACGTGGGGAGAACATCAACTCGTAAGTAACTCTGAGGTGTTTTAGGGTCAGGACGGATCTGCATCCATCAAATCTTGGGTTATCTACTCTAGGGATCGGGTTTTCGAATTTATTGGTTAATTTTGATGACTGTATAGCAGCGGGGTAATGGTGACACGTGACAGTAGTCAGACTTATCACCTTTGATCTCTACAGTCTTTTCTTGGAGGAGTAGGAGGAGGAGGAGACGTTGAATTATTGCTAGTTGGTTACGCGTGTCTATAAAATTTTTCTAAAGTTTAATTTTTCAATTGCTGTAGCCGAACAGATGTCGATAAGTTCTCTGCTAATTCTAGTCTGAGGTGCAAAGTCCATCCGGGCGTAGACAGACACATGACCTTGTCTTTTAACCAATTTGTTGCGTCAAAACTCGCACATGATTTATTTTATTGCACGGAACAGAACATTTATTGCACTCTTCTTTTTTTCTGGTAAACTGATGATAAAAATTCTGCGGAGAAAAATGTAGTCATCATCAGATTTGTTTCCAATTTTAAAGTTTTCTTCTCTAAGGCAAATTTTGTTAACGATATTAGTGTAATTAATCCCAAGTTAAGATTTTCTGCCAACATAATAAGATTATTATGTTCAAGATCGATATCTTTAGAAATTTCGGTAGGAATGTTTACAATCTGGATATTTTTTTAACAGTTTCTCTAATTTACACCTTCTTGACTAACTTATTGCTGTAAATTGTGGATGTAGTTTGGCTACTTGGCAGGAATCGTGTAAACACCGCTTTACGTTTCTTAACAACTCGTGTTAACACACATAATGTCTTTATAAAGCATTGGGTATTTAGGATAAGTCGAATTTTTTTTTCATAAGGCCGAAACGTAATAAATTTTGTTATTAAACCAGAATAAAATTCATAAATAGGGAATAAAATATTCGAATTTTAATATTTTACACTTTATAATATTTAAAAAAATACGTAACGGAGTAAAAATTTGATTTTTGGACAGAAACGAATGATGGCATTCGGCTTTCGTGCACTACTTCAATGTTTTGAACGTCTAAAACAATTTTTTAGTATTTTATACGATCAAATCGTGCAAAATTTTTAAAAATATTAAATAAACCGAACCAATTTTGTGATATTTTTACACACATATTTAATTTGTTACGAAGAATTTCTAGCCATAAATTTTACTGATGTACAGTCGAGGAATTTACCAAGCGACAGTTAATTGACTATTATATGATAGATAAACAAATGTGTAGAAGCCATTTAAATTCTTTTTTGGCGCCATACTAAGGGTACAGGTGTTATCTATCTAAACGTTAGCTTGCAGCTCTTTGCTCTCTTTCTTTCTCAAATCTCAATAAGCTATTCTTTCCTTCCTATTTTTTTTTTTTTCTTTTAAGTCGACGAAGCAAAAGTTATTCTGCGAGTTTTAGCAGAATTTTATGTTTTTCGAAGTGCAAAAAACGAAATAAAAACATTATCAAACCGACTTCAAAGACGTTCGCCAGGCTGGATAAACTGTAAACTCATCGTGGAGGAAGATGGAGCTAAAATAGAAACACTGACTGCAATGTCGCTAAGTGGGTGACGAGAGGGTGATGGTTCGGAGGAGACAAGCGACAATCCCCTTTCCGTCCTCTTCATCTCTAGATTTTCTATCCGAAAACACTTAAAAATAATTATCTGAAACTTATCCAAAAAACTCTACGAATCAATGTAATTCCTAAGTGTAATATTACCATAGAAAATCCTTGTTTTTTTTTTTTTAGTAACAGTAAGAGGTTATGGCACCATTAAGTGATAGCATATAGACCAGAATAACTCTCTTAAAAATGTTGTTTTTCGATGTACAATTTTGCGTTATTTAACTGTAAAAATAAAGGAAAAATTACGGAGGAATTCACGCAAAGATTGGCATCACTTAAGAGTATTGTAGAAAAGAAAAAAGAATGCATGTAAATATTTATTTTTAAAAACGTTTTCTTCGATTTTGTCACATCGGCTCATACTTCACGATTCTGTCACGGTTTAAATTACCTCGTGACATCTGCTTTATCTTCCTGTCACGTTCTAATCTGGCAATATTCCACATCAGTTACGTCACAATCGTCATTTGGGCGCCTGTACGGTACAAACCGTGAGTTATCTCTTCGGTCTGCTGTCATTGAAGTAACGAATGGCAAGGAAAATATAGCACGCGTGTCTTGCACATCTTATAAATGATCGAAACCTCTTAAGAAACTCATCCCTTTTACACTTAGCTAATTATACCTGTGAGCATTAAAAAAAAAATTAAAAAGAGAAAAAAATAAAGACATGGAGATACTCATATCAGAATTACGACGCAGGAAGTCCTTCTTCTCTGACTAATTACGAGCGGCCTAGCTGAGAAAAGACTGTTTAATGAGAAACGACGGGATGAAGATGTTTGCTTAAGAGAAGGAAAGACGAAAATAATCGACCCTCTTCCATGTTGGTTGGTCAGTGCGACTTCTTACCTAAACCCTTTAGACTTATCTTGTCACGTTATTTATCATCCTCTGAAATCGAGATGTAAGAAACTTGGATGGCTCTATTTATAGAAGTGTACAGTTACTATATAGGTCGATGTTTCATCGGTACAACTAGCCACGTTCTACCTAAAATAATGAATTGATTTAATCGCACATTTTAAAGGTTTCCTTATAAACTTTTTTGGAAATTTCCAGTAATTCGCTTGCATAATAATCAATAAAATTTATTTTATAAAAATTATTAATATTTTTTTAAATTTTGGAAGTGTAACGGGGTTTAAGTTTAAGCGAAGATGAGCATCCCGCGCTCCAATGGTGTAATATGTTTCGTTTAAGTTAATAGTCTTTATGCGGATAAAAAAATACTTTGATCTGTAGTTTTATCTTACAAGTTACAACAGATATATGGTCATGCGATAGTTGACAGTTTGTTGACCTAGCTACTACATTATCGGTTAGAAATACAGTATAGTTATTATGTTATACGCGTTACGTAACAATTATGATGATAGTACTGCAATTAAATCCGTAAAAATTCGCTCTGTTCTGTCAAAAAACAATAAAAAATAATAAAGAATTCGTGTCTTAGGATTAGGTTTCATCGCGTTTCTTCATCGGATATAGGATTGCTAACATAACATAAGTTTGCAGGTTCAGACCCGGCTAATTAACAATCAAAAATCAACAAACATCGATAGAGCCATTTGTTCCTCTTTCGGTAATTGCAGGAAGTTTTATAAAATGATTCAGAGTAAAAAAAAAGTGTAAAAAAACGGAAGTGGGTTCATTATCCTTCTCAAAAAGGAGTAAGGCAGTGACGTCACTATTTTGGTGGCACGTGCACTACGTCATCGTCGGAGTGGCTAAGTGACATAAATGATTGGTCCTGCGTAATCTGAGCAGCGGTGCGTCTCACAACCGTTCATTCTCTGCACTTCTACCATAAAAGACTAAACTTACTATATGTCCGGACGGCTTAGAATTACCACTTGAGATTCGTTGCGCCGTTATAGTGGAAGTTATTGTTGTGTTTCGAGTCTAGATGACTGAAGTGTGGGATATATAGTCGATCTGTCTGGTTGGCGCCACGTCTTGCACATAGGAGACAGCGACGTATATTTAACCTCTTCTGGCTCTTAGAGAGAAAAACGTTTGATAATGTACCTCTCTCTGGAGAGAGAGTTTAACTGCATCTTTGTCTGAGAGTTAAATATTCCAAGTTCTAACCTTAATTTTTATGTTTTCTTCGGTTACAAACTGCTTTGTGGTTAAAGGAATGAAGGCCACCACTCGAGTCGTTTACGATGTCCACATTTCAATGCAACACACTGATCCACTTTAGTGACAGGTCGTATCTCTAAAAAAAGAGACTATGCAACGTAAAATAGTAAAAGAAGGGAAGAAAAAAAAATACTACCGCCAGTCATCCAGATCTCCTAGTGCTCTGTTTTATTTCCAGACTTTAAGTCTGCTTAACTCCTAGGCCAATTAAGTTTAGCTTTTTGACAGGAATAAGAAGAAGAAGAAAAAAATCTGTATCAGTTCTGTCGTTAAAGTGAACCATTAGCGATTTATCCATCGTTCCGAAAAATTCGTAGTCTAGGAACTACATCGCTAGAAGTACTGATTGATGATGACGATGATATGATTAATGCCAGCACTCTGGAGGAATTTTTGTCTTTCTCCACCGCCCTAGCTCTTATTCCCAATCCAATTCATTAATAAAATTTAGTAAGAGAAAAAGTGGATTAAGGACTCGAAATTTATATCCATTTTCCTCCAAAAATTCTTGCATAAATTTAGAGTAAATAGAGGTTTAAATGGGTCATAAGTGAGTGTTTATACGACAACATATTTATTTCTGGGTTGAGTCGATGTGACAAGTAATACTAAACATATGCACACAGTAACACCAAATTGCACTTCTGGAATTAATAGCTGAGTTGTAATTTAGCAATTTAGTCCACGAATTTGATAAAATTTAAAGCAAAATAAACTATAAAAATTTCTAGAACATAATCCGAAAGTTTTCTCGATGGTTTATTGGGTTCTTTTTGCATTTGGGACTTTACAGTTTCGAAATGTGCACCGTTAACCTAAAGCCTATAAATGTCCACACAGATAAGGTATCCTAAAATCAAAACAAACGAGAAAATCACGAAAACAGAGCTGCTTAGAAATGTGCACCGTTAACCTAAAGCCTGTAGATGTTCACACAGATAAGGTATCCTAAAATCAAAACAAACGAGAAAATCACGAAAACAGAGCTGCTGTTGTGACATTACAAGAGACTCGATTTTAAAGCGCAGTCGTTGTAAGCTGTATACACAAAAACAGATGCGCCATGTTCTGTCATTTCTTTTCAAGTCACCGACAGTGCAGCACCGCCATAACACTCATTTACAACCAACACTGCAGTTTATGGGCAGAGGGAGTAGTACGCACGTGCAATACTAAGTGAACGCGTGTGGCCTCCGGGTTTCCAGCTGAGAACCCCCTTATCCTCTCTCTCCTCCTTCACCAAGCAAAATATCTTTCCTTCCGAACGGCTGTTATATAACTACAGGTGCATTTTCTGACTGTTTCGCGATAAAAATATTTCAGAAAATTTTCAAAATAGCATTTATCTCGTTATAACGAAATTTATTTTTTGTATAATTTCAGCCAACTCTGTCCAATGGCCTGGAACGAGGTATCAACAGGAGAGAAAAGGATTTGCTTCCACCTCAGCTAGTCTTCCTCCAGTCACAACTTTGAGTGGTGCTGCTCAATCAATCTGTCCTCAGTCACCTCCTTACTACGACATCAAGTACGTTCTGTGATTCTGTTTCTCGTCCAGATCCGTCCACTCACTAAAATATACACAGTTCCTATATAATAAACGACTATTTTTACTGTAAAATGATAAATTGGTTCCTAAGATTTGCTACCAATATACTATATACACGAAAATTTATCTTCTTTAAATCCTTCTGGACGATGATTAATAAAAAAAAAAAAATATTCTATTTTTTATTAAAATTTTCGAAAATTTGCTAAAATGTAAATTTGTGTACATAAATTAGAAAGTTATGTTCCTATAATTTGTGAAATTCTCATATAACGAGTATAAAAAAAATTCGATCCTGCTATTGAGACGTAAGCAGAAGATTGACATTTATTCGAAAAGGAAAAAAAAATTGTTATCAGAATATAATTTGTGTTGATTTTAACATGATATCTCTCTCTTTATGTTTAGCATTGGATGTATAATTGCTTTAAATCGCTGTCAATGCGATCATTTAGTTCATAATCAGCAATATTCAAGTAGTAAATTATGTAGTATTGATGATTAAAAATTTATTGAATATTCAACTCTCCATCAATTTATAATAACAATCATAAAACATATCTATAAAACCACAGTTGTTAATAGAAGTAAGTATTTATTTATTAATTTTTTTTTTTATTAAATAAACATTTAATATCACAAATCGCTCAATATGAAAACATGTAGGTTCGGGAAATTTAAGTTAATATTTTTTCCAATGTTAAACATATTTTAAAACGTTTTGATTAATTTTATTAAACTATTAATCAGTAATTTTCACACATAAAAATTTAAATCTTTTGATCTAAAATGTGGGTTTTAGTATGGCATCACTTTTTTTTTATTTTCGATATGGAGTGTTGAACTGTCTATCATCGCGCTATTTAAACAGTTACTATTTCGATCGTTTCAAAGATTAAACTTATTCTATTAGTTGTAATTCAATCGTTAATACGAAGGATAAAAAGATTGAGATTTTGAAACAAATCCGACTTGACGTTTATAGCAGACACATTCAGCTTTTCCTATCTACCAGATTACACCATCGTGTGGGTTCTGGTTTGTTTTTGTCTGAAGATCTAGTTGTACTTGTAGTAATTTGATATGGTCCACTTAAGTCGGGAACAATGTTCGAGATCACAGGCTCAGAGAATGCTTTGTTTGCTTGGAATGCACTTCTTGCTTTAGCCCGTTTCTATAATAATGAAATTATTCATGTGCATTGCTCGCGTATATCAGCTCTCCTGTAGACTACTACATATTGCAGCATTTGCAAATGTAATGTGATATTTATCACATAACCAAATTTCCGTGTAAAGGGCCATCATTATGATATTTTTATGCTTTAATAAAAAAATATAAAATTTAATTAATAACACTTAAAAACTAAACGATTTTAAAAAATTCGCTTGCATGATTATCTAAGTTTAATATCTGATAAAATTTATTTTATTAAACCTTCATAATATATATATGAACACGATTAAACATTATTTAATGATTTTATGACGATAACTCTTGTGAATAAAAATTGTTTATTAATTTCACATTTAAGATTTTCGTAAAGAAACAAGAAGTAAAATTTTATTTAACATATATTAAATATAAAAGCAGTACTAAAAATTATCTTAAGAACATATCAATACGTTATTCATAGAACACAAGTAAATCTTAAAAGTAGTAATTCATAAATTTAACATTGTAAACTTAAAAAAAAAATTTAATTAAATTATAAAAAAAAATAGAACAGAATGGTTGTCTTTAAAACCTATACCCAATTTGCAATATGAACAAATTTTGCTCTGTTTTGAAAAAGTTTAAAATTTTTTAAAACATTTGAGTGTGTTTAATGACTACAAGAATTATTTCTTCACTCGATTTGCCTTCATGAAATTATCATTAAATTCCTATAAAAAAAACTGGAAGATTCTTAAAAAAGGATTAATTATTGTATTTTGTTCTGAGGAAAGAAAAAATTGAAGAAAAAATGAAGACTATATATATATAAAATTGATTGTAGCATTCTGTTATATATATATAATATATATTACGACAAAATTGTGAAGGAAATTAAATTTAAAAAAAATTTACAATCACAATTTTGTCGTATATCAACTGGGATAAAATGAAATGCAAAAATATTCAGAATTTAATGAAATTATCTTTTATAAATAAGCTTTGCATTTATTCATAATGAGCAGTTAGGATACTTCTTGTAATGAACTTTTATTATTTTGCAAGTAGCTTTTTTTTATTCAGAAATATCTCCCGATTAAAGTCAAAGCATTTTGATTACATTATTTTTGTAATGTATTATTTTGCAAGTAGCTTTTTTTCTATTCAGAAATATCTCCCGATTAAAGTCAAAGCATTTTGATTACATTATTTTTGTAATGTAATCAAATGTTGTAATCAAAATAATGTAATTGATTACATTATTTTGAGAGGACATTAATTAAATTAATGTAATCAAATTAATGTAATCAAAAATAAATATTTGAAAGATTTAATTTAAAGTAATAAATCTTACTTTCAGGAAATAAATCCACAAACTTCTCCAACAACTCATTTTAAATTAATAGCCAACGAAAATCGCACAGTAAAAAAACTGCCATAACTCCAACCAACAATAACAATAAAGTTATTAATAACGTAAGAGCATTGTCTAATTTTTAATAACAATGTACCATTTTTTTTGGGAAAATAAATTCCCCGAAAAAGACAAAATTGCAATTCTGAATATTTATAATAACATCGCCATGCATTTGAAACATTTCCTATGATATGAATAATAATAGACTTTTTGGAATAGTTATGGTTAGAATACAATTTGAACATCATAAAATTAGGAATGAATTGATATTATACCGAACATAATAAGACCAAAATTTTACTCATTAAACTTTGGTTTCACTCTCTACCATTTTCGATATAAAATTTCAGACTTATCTGACATGGCTTTTCTTCAAGTTGACTATGAATAAAATTCAAAAAGACTCCATTATTTTGAAATAGTCTGTGTAAAAAGAATAACATCTCCGAATGATTTATCTATTCATATAACAATATTTTAAGGCTATTGGCGAAAAATATTACCAATCAATACGCATTCGAAAAATAGGCATACAATGCATCTATTAAAATAAATACAAATTTTATAATATTTATTACAGTAGAGTCCCGGAAACTCGGCATTCGATAACCCGGCAGTCCGGATAACTCGGCCACGCCGTGTACAGTGTGTATTCATTAATTTTCATTAGTAAAGGCTCTATGCCTTCATAAAGTATATACTTTTCCTTTGTTTAAGGGTATTTGGGCAGTTTAAGTTTGAGTTACAGTATTGCATTCTTTGTAAACTGTTGTATTCTTAAGCAACCAATACATACAAGTACTGTATTTTCTGAGGAAACACTCGTACTTATTCTTTTTTAAAACCTTTCCCGATAACCCGGCATTTTCACAAACTCGGCCACCCTTCGGTCCACATTAGGCCAAGTTTTCGGAACTCTACTGTATTCACATGTTTATAAAATGAGCCTATATATCATGCGCGGTACACGTGCTCTATTATTGAAAAACGCGTTATACGAACTACAAAGGATATATATTGATTATGTGTGGGGCGATTAATTTCTGACTGCAGTGTGAATGCGGTTTGAGCAATATGCCATCTGTGCAGAAGATCAGATACTTAAACAAGTCTCTATCTCCATGTTTTCAAGTCAAATATAATTTGGGTCGTCCGGATGAGCGCGTGATAAAACTATGGTTTACCACCCGGAGGAACTGGGTCCCACACTTTCAGTTTTTCAAAAAGTGTCCGGGCCCGGTCCGTTGAACCCCATTCTTCAACAATCCGGTTGACTCTATCATTCAAGGGATGGGACCCGGATTCGAGTCTCGGTCTCATCCCTTTCCTATATTTATCATAGGGTCCGGCCCTGGGCTCCATGATATAGGAAGGGAAGGGAAGGGCCTGTGGAAGGGTGTGTTTCGCCCCGCCAGAATGGAATACTGCGTCATCTGTTGACCAAAAAAACTAATCTAATTTCACCTAAACAAATATAATTTGGAAAAGGATTTACATTTAAGTAATCAGATTAAGAGAGTTGAAACAATTTACTAACTTTTCAGCAGATGAATTTGTGTAGCTAATATTAAAATGGTGTTGACTTTGAAATTTATTTGTAGATAGATTCGTAGTGAATAATTATTAAATAATGAAGCACTATTTTTATTTTAAGTAATGCTTAAATTTAAAGTGGAATAAAAATATTTTTCCATTATGTCTTTATTTATGCGTTTTAATCCTTTGCGTTAAATCTTCACACTTTAATAACTATTACATTCTCTATGCATACATAAAACAGATGTAAGTAACATATTATTTTTCAAAAAACAATCTAAAAGTGTGTCGGAATATTAAATTTTTTTAACGTATTATAAAATATGTTTACTGCGTACTATGAGTACTGTCGCAATTTTTCGTCGTTGTGGAAAAACTCGTTAAACAGGGATCAATTACTTATTATTTAACAATTTTTTTATAAAAAGTGAATGTTATTCTAGTCCCAATCATAAAGATTTCGCAAAATCTCAAGGTAAATATATTTTTGTAATAATTTTGAATACCTTTTCCTCGGTTTCGTAAAATTAATTGGATTTTAAAATTTATTTTGAATTACAATCATATTTGTATTAATTGTATAACAGAGAATAATGTCTTAAGGCATTGGTTTCCAAACTTTCTGTGTCAGCATTCCTTTTTTTCATAAAAAAATTTGTATGACTCCACATTTTCATAGCAGTCTAATTTTATAAATACTTTCTATTTACAATTTAATTCTATAAAACAATATGCCATATTTTGGATAAGCAAAGTTCCTTTACATAAAAATATATATTTATTATGGTGTAATAATTTTTAATATTAAACAAACCTTTCAAAATAAAAACGAAAAATTTAATCCATGTTTAATATAACACAATATTTAATGCGATAGGTGGATTTGATTTTCAGCAAAAAGTCTCTCAAATCGATTCTCTTCATTGAAGATATTGCTACTCGCAATTATTTTTCAATCGTAATGAGATTGATAGTCTTCCTTTAAAACAGCTACAGCAGAAAGTTTCTGGATACATGGATATATGTATTTATAACCCTTTTGCCTGATTCCTTTTTTTACATCAATTTGAATTTATTTTTTTTTGTTTGTTTGTCCCGAAAATGGTTTTTTGTTAATTCTTGCGCGCCCCCTTGCAATTGACTAGCGCCACACAGTTCTGAAAACAATATGTTAAGATACAGAACAGTGTCTTTGAATGTGTTTTATATATTTAGCAAATTTATTTGATGATTGGAAATCTCCAAGTACCACATCGTCAGATACAGTTATTATTGCGTGTATAAAAATTTATTGATCAAGGAATGTTTTAAAAATATTCGGAATGGAATAAGCTTTCCTTTTAATGTCTCTTTTCCGTGGAATTTTTTATTTATTAAATTTTTATAATCTTGCTTGTAACATACTTCTGTCCTTTTTTAAATTTTGCACCGGACAAACAGTTGTTCAAGATACAAGATAGAGAGGTGTCCAGGATATAGAAGCATATAGTATATAGTAAAATATCGGCTTTTGTCCGGTTCCAGGAAAAGTCGTTCAACATAGAGAGATGCCCAACATGAGCAACCTGACAGGTTTTATTGTACTATTATTGCAATTATTACAAGCACAGGGCCGGCGCTACAATTTAAGAAAACTAGGCAACTGCCTAGGGCACAAGCTATGAAGGGGCACAAAATTTCAAGCTATGCTTTATTCATACTTTACTAAAATACCAAAATTAAATAGTTATACAGTATATGATTTTGGTATCGATTCTTTTTCCTTATCCCTCACAGATCATACTGTTTTACTATTTAACTGTTGGTTCTTTTTTGTTCCTTAGCTAAATGATTTTAACTTACCGCTATTTAAAATTCAGTTAAGATAAATATTTTAAAATGTTAAATTTTTTGATATTTTATAACTTTTTTTTGTAAATAAATTATAAGAAAATTTTCAAATTAATTAAAAAAGAAAATAAAAAAATATCTGTTTTTAAAAGATTGCAAAAATGTTGAAAATATTTTAAAGCTAATAAAAATATTGATGCCGAGGATATCTGCAGTGAACTTCAAGCAATAGCTCGAAGATTTCCGAAATCCATGCCACAACAAGTATTCTTTATAGTACAGCAAAAACTTGTCCACTGCATACCCAAAGTTTTTGTTGCACTAAAAATTCTCCTGTTTCAAGGCCTGTTTCCACTTCGCGCGGACGAAAAAAATGCGCTAGCGCAAATAATCAACGGCAAATGCGCACTTCGCGCGAACGAAAAAATGCGCTAGCGCAAATAATCAACGGCAAATGCGCGGCGCAACAATCTGCTGAGATTGTTTCTCCTCCCCTCTTACTGCAGCTTAACCTTGAGCAATGACCTTGAGCTTAGCATAGACAGAACGGAAATTAGAAATGATTTTTTAATTCGGTTGCAGGAGCAATATGTTGGCATAATCATGTTAGTCACTAATTTTTAAATATTTGTTGTAATGGTGGAATTATCTTTATACTAAAAAATAAGTTAATATTATTAATAATTTGATTTAATAAATTGAAATCAGACATGAAACATAAACAGATATAAACAGAATTTAATGTTATTTATGTATTTTTTAACAACTTTCAGAAGTTCCTCTTCATACTCTTCAGCAATCTCTCTTGGGAAAGTCGATTACTTCTGCTACAAGTTGTAAAATAATTTTATTACCAGATATCCATAGAAATGATAGAAAAATTATTATTATTTGCTTCATTCAGTTATAAAAGTTTCTTTTTTCGTCTAGTAATATATTCCAAACGATCTATATATCGATATGTATTCGCGTATTTTGTTTGACAGGTCCAGATGTGAGCCGCCATCTTGGTTGTGCACTAGCAGAAAGCAAAAATATGTACTACCGCTAGATGTCAGTGTAAAGGCGGATTACCACTTGGGGTGAGGTTTGCAGCAAATGCAGAAAGGAGCTCGTATCCATAGCAACGGAACTTGACCTTGCGGCTATTTGTTAGAAACGTAGACGTGGCTAGCTCCCAACGTCTGTGCTTCTACACAGCGAGTAGTTGCAGATACTAGCCAATCAGAGAAGTGCTTAGTGTTAAACGAATTATACAATGGCAGTGATTCGTGGTTGATGTATTCCTATTCTTACCGACTATTGGCTGAGGTCGTGGCGACTTAATAAAACTAACCTAACCTTAAATAATTTTTAAAAACTGAAAATTATATAAAAATTAAAAAAAATATCTGGTGAATAGTAATGATATTCCATGCTCTTGACCCCCCATTCAGCTTGGTATCCGATATGGCGACGTAATAAAACTAACCTAACCTTAAATAATTAAAAATTATTTAAGGTGAATAGTAATGATATTCCATGCTCTTGACCCCCCATTCAGCTTGGTACCCGGGGTGAACCGCCACCCTCGCCACTGGGTACGCCACTGGAAGGGGAATTCTGAAATGGATTTGGAAATTTCATTTAGATTCTCAGATGAAAATCACTCCGATTGGTATTTTGTATAAATTTTACGGAGCGAGAAAAAGAATGCAATAAGTCAAATTGAGATTAAATATTTTATTTATTGATTGTTTAATTAATTTTATATAAAAACAAACAATTCAAAAAAATAAAAGTTGAATTCGTAAATTGTTTGTCGCGAGTTTAATTATGTTTAATCCCGAGAGATTTTCAAAAGAAATGTAGAAAATATTGATAATGATACTATTCCAATAAAAATAAATTGTATTAATTCTTCATTGATGATCTTGAAATTTTGCGTTTTCAGTATTTCCATCTATCCCATGAAAGAATATTTCTCACTTTTCAGCTGTAATGGAAAGAAAGGATTTATGAATGGAAAAAAGTTAGGTTAGGTAGGTTTAAGCCGCCATATTTCACGAGTGATATACTGCATCTGGCGGCGTCCATTCATAGAGCCCATCACAAGCTGGCCAACACCCATGATGGGGTTAACCGGATTGTTGAAGGATGAGGTTCAAGAGGCCAGGCCCGGACCCCTTCTGAAAAACTACAGGTGTAGGACCCGGATCCTCCAGGGTGGTAAGCCAAAGCTTTACCACGCGGCCATCCGGGCCGACAATTTAGTTCGAAATGTCATTATTACGAAACGACTTATTTATTTCCGGAAATATATATATAGTTAACCAAAATTTTATTGAGAAAATGAAAACCTTACATAATTTATTATTATTACAATATTGTTAACATGTTGCTAACTGATACTGTTTACATTAACAATCTATATTCTAAGATGATCATAGATGTGTGGAAATAATACAACTTTTTATATATCTTTAAAATATGTTCTTGAAAAACACAAACGCTAGTAAGCAAGTATAGACTGTTTGCGATATTCTGATATAAAATTTCTAATTATTTTCTCAATTTTATTTTACTTTCTTTGGTTCTAAGTATTAAGGAGAAATTATAGAAATTTTATTGTAAATTTAGAATGAAAATACAGTATTCGCCCAAGGCAAATTAAAAAAATCAACAATAATTTTATTAGAAATCAGCTTACATTCGAATTTCTTAAAAGTCTCTTATAATCATGGTTACAATATGGGATTCAATAGCGGAAATTCCGCCATCTTGTAATACGTTGCTGACGCATTGAACCTTATCGATTAGCAATTCATTTTCTGCTAGGCATTTTGAGACTTGTACAAGGTATAAAATTTAATTTAAAACTAATTGAAATTTATAAAATGATTTTATAACTATCGATCCCTGTTTACTACAGTCCGGCTGATTTCACGGGGATTGGCAAATTATAATAGAATCCGAGTTGGATCGCCATTTGTAATCAGAAAATAAGGTGCGTTCCAAACTTCAACAGACTAATCTGTGATGAGTAAAAAATCTCAGCAAACCGTTCCAAAGCTCAACAAGCCAATCAGTGTTGAGCTCTATCGAACGGTCATCACAGTAATCGCTGTTGAAAGGTGGTGAGACTGATGACACCGATTTACACCGTTTATCCAACGTCGCGGAAAAAATTGTTCCTACTAGATGATAAGATTTTAAAAGTTAGAGAGTGTTATAAATCATTATCATCGTTGCTGTTTACTGGCAAATAAATTTTAGTGCTTTCTAATGACGCTAATGAAGTTGTGGAGATTCAAGTCGCTAGTTAAAATAATTACTTTATTTTAAAACTATATACAATATAATACAGGTATTGAGAAATTGATCAGAACAACATGGGGACACGGTAGAGAGTAGTGTAAACACGTCCACACTCGTCGAGGGGCGAGACAGAAAGGGAAGTCCGGACGTAGACACGGGGACTCCTAGTGACTGGCGGAAGTTCGGGAAGTCCGGACGGAGACACGGGGACTCCTAGTGACTGGCGGAAGTTCCGGTCTAAAGTAGAACTTTGTCCTTGTTGCCAGCTATCCGCCGCACACTCCCCCGCAGAATCCGATTCGTGGCAGTGATGCAATGGCAGTGATTCGTGGTTGATGTATTCCTATTCTTACCGACTATTGGCTGAGGTCGTCAATTGTTTGCTGTAAACGCTTAATTGAATCATTGAATGGTTAGGTTAGTTAGATGAAGCCGCCATATCCTCATGGGATATTCTGTATCAGGCGGCGGCCACTTTTAGAACCCATCACAGGCTGGCCAACGCCCATGATGGGGTCAACCAGATGGTTGAAGGATGGGGTTCAACGAGCCGGCCCGGACCCCTACTGAAAAACTGGAGGTGTGGGATTCGGATTTGAACCCGGATCCTCCAGGGTAGTAAGGCCCCAAAGCTTTACCACGTGGCCATCTGGCCGGAATCATTGAATGGGAACGAATACCGGGCATATCGGCGTTTGTGACTCATCAGCCCGCGGTGGCGCAGCTCAAGTGGGAATCCGCCTTAAAGCGGACAGCGCACTATTTGTCTGTGCAGATTTATGTTTCCACAAGTGCGCTAAACGCCACGCACTGTGAGTCGCGCACAGCGCATACAGTGGAAACATAAGTGGAAACAGGCCTTAACACTTCCAGTTTCAGTAGAAAATGGAAAACATAGTTTTTCAAAGTTAAAACAAATTTGCGCTCAACAATGTCCGAAAATAGGTTAACAGATTTGGTAACAATTTCAATCGAACTAGCTTCTGCACTAGATTTAAAGGAATTGGTAGAAAACTTTGCAAAATTGACGGCAAGATAAATTAAAATTTGATTTTCATATATTATACTTATTGTATACTTTTTACTAACCAGTTGTAATTGTAAAAACTAACGAAACGAATAGATTTTATATTTAGCTTAAAAGCCTTTGCCATAAATAAATAATTTAAATGTATAAGTTTATTTAACACCTCCATAAATAATACCTTAGAAAGGAAATAACTTTTGTATATCTGATAGGGGAGGAGACCAAAGTCTACAAGATTTCTTAACAAAGAAAAACACAGCAAATATCAGAAATTCTTGCCACCAATCCTAATAAAAAGAAAACATCAAATTGAGCGAATGAGGTCAGAGAACCAATTCGGACCTGTTCCTCAACTTGACGGGATTGATGGAGAAAGAAAAGGGCACAGACGGAAGATGCTTCCAAAGAATCGGAGACAGTTCGATCTCAGAGTTTGTGTGTGTGTCTGTAGTACTGTATAAATGAATTCTCTAATATTCTCCTGTCTTTGTTGCAACTCAGGCTCAACTCATATCACAACAAAACCACGCCACAATCACAAAACAGTGGTTGCTTGTGGACGGTCTGAATTATAATTATATTAAAATAGAAACGCATAACGTAACTTTAAATTTTGAATTCATTAAATTTTATAAAATCATTCATTGATCACCAATATATTCTTTTATTATTGGCATAGCTGCAATGGATTTACTAGTTAACATTAAATCTCTCACAGTAAGTATCAATACTTAGCACCAAGTGCATTTCATTTTTTTGTAGAACTCCTACAATTTTTACTTTTTATATGAAAAATTAAGCAACTTGTATAATATCACTATAGTCAGTTTCACCTTATATTGAGACTAACATCAGACACATCATGTCATGATGTGTTATTGCTCAAAAGCAGAAACAGATAGCCTTCCACGATTATTACTGTACAGAAAAAAGTTTCTATTTTTTGCACAAATAAAAAAAACATAATTAACTGATTGGCTTTCGTCTTTTTTTTTTAAATGAAAAGTTTGATGGCTTAAGTGCTGATTGCCCTCCTTTCCACTCAAATAGGAGTAATAAGAAAATCATCATAAGCCAAATTGAAATGCCAAGTTATGAGCGAGAAAATGAAGAGATCAAATCAACTGATGCAGCGTTAAATACTTAAATCTACAGACAGAACTATAATAGTAATTTATTCTATGTTATTAATTTTTTTAAAGCTATATAAAGAGCTATTTAACTTGTGCTTGGAAAATTTATTCTGTTTACGACATTTTACAATAAGTGCTTTTTTGTGTTTTCTTTACTATTCTAAACTTATGCCAATGATTTGTTATATCCAGCTATATTCATTTAAAACATTAAATTAATGATTCATTAAAATTAAAGTACTGCATTGGGTATATTATATCAAATCATTAGACTGAAATATTTATTTAATAACACACAGATAAAGCACATTGTTTTAACAAATTTTTTTAGACTACTTAATTTCATCAGAATACACTCATAAAATATACTACTTAATGTCAAAAATAATTCAAAGTACGTGTTTTAACAAAACATTCAAAAGACACTTATACCTTTTCTAACTAACAACTTTGTAACATCTAATGTTTAAAATAAAACACAGTAAACCGAATTATTTGTTTATATATTTTATGTTTATTATTATATTAAATTATACCAAATTGTCGTATAATAAACTAGTTTTAAAAAAGTACTACTTATTTAAGGGATATCACGCGAACTTTATGAAATACGAATTAGGCTTAACTAATAATACCTGTTGTACACAATTATCATTAAAAAAAAGGATACACTTGAAGTCTCTGTCCCATATCTTGAATAAAATTAGCTGCTTGTTGTCTGTATGACAGCTCTTTATCTGCGTCAATACCACATTTTCTACTAGGCGAGTTAGAAAGTTCTTCTTTACTAAAGTACCATCTATCAGCCGCCGCCATTGACACAGCTCCGTTAACGAGCAGTCCCGCATCAAAAAATTTTTTTCGATATACTTTAGAAATTTGACAAAATTACATAACTTGCAATTTTTCATTTAAATTTCATATTATAAATTTTAAATTAAATAAAGTTTCAATTTATTTCAACAAAATATCTATTCTTTAAGCCAATACGATTTACGTAAAGCCACGTGGATATATGGCGCTAATTTTAAACATTTTTATCAGTTCGAGCCGCTATTTAACAGTATTGTATGCAAAATATTCTTAATATATTTATAAAGCCTAAAATAATTATAAATATATGATCAAAAATAAATTTGTTGTGACGTCAAAAATTTCTTCAAAAATTTCAATTCTACTCAAAAATATTTTTTCTGATTTTACCTCAATCGATTTTACGTATAATAAATATATATATGTATATAAAATAGTAGAAAACAGGAATTTTTTATACTGGTAATTTGTTACATATATATTCTTTGTCTTCCAAATAAATCTTCGAATTGGATATAAATGGTTTAGAACTAGATTTACGCCTTACATTTTATAACAGACGTATTTCCATGTGGGAAACCCGGTATAAAAATCTATGGGGAATTGAAAGCATAACTTTTTCCGCCAGACGGCGCACAGTAGTGGTCCACCAAGACCAACTCAACACTTTGACCATCACGAAACTATATCCCAATTTGTTACGTTTTTATTTTTCGAATAATTAAGCATAAATATCTTATATTGGCGGCCGGATGGCCGAGTGATAACGCATGGGGGGCCACGCAGAAGGATCCGGGTTTGGCATCTCATGAAAAGATTTTCGAGGTTCTGGACTCGGCCCAGCGATACCCGTCCTTCACCATCCGGCCCCCTCCACGGGTATGGATGCAACCCATGGTTGGAATTGGCTCTCGTCCCTAAGTAATCTCCCTGATTGTCGGCCGGATTTGCCGCGTGGAAACGCTTTGGCTTTCAACTCTGGAGGACCCGGATTCGAGTCTCGGGTCCCACCCCTGAAAATATTTATCATGGGGTCCGGGCCCGGCCCGTCGATCCCCGTCCTCCACAATCCGGCTGACACCTCCGCAGGGGTTGGCAGCCTGTGAAAGGGCTTGTTTCGCCCCGCCGCATAGTATTCTACCTGAATGGAGTGTGGCGTCATCTGTTGACAAAAAACCTAACCTAATCTAGATCTTAAATAACAAACACATGTAATGCACTGCAATTATCATATATATAGAGCGGCCGGATGGCCACATGGTAAAGCTGTGGCTTACAACCTTGGAGGATCTGGATCCCATACCCTCCTGATTGGAAAGGGCATAAAAATGCAAAAAAAAAAAAAACTGGCGACTTCATTAGCTCTGGTGGAAATGTGTTATACTTTTACTCTTAAGTTCTCCTGATTGGAAAGGGCATAAAAATGCAAAAAAAAACTGGCGACTTCATTAGCTCTGGTGGAAATGTGTTATACTTTTACTCTTAAGGATTGTATTCAATTTCCAGATTCTACACAACCAGAATTTTAAAAAATGATTCAAGTCTACTTCGTCTATCTATCCTTCACTCTCCCAAAGCGAACTTGCCGTGATGTGGTGGGTTAGGTTAAGTTAGTTTTATTACGCCGCCATATCCTCATGGGATATTCTTTACGGTACATATGAGTTGAGCCTTAGAATCTGAGTCGTCAGAATGGCCACGTGCTTCGGCTTTCCACTCTGGAAGATCCGGGTTCGAGTCTCGGATCCCACCCCTTGAAAATATTTATCATGGGGGCGGGTTCGAATCCCGGGTCCCACCCCTTGAAAATATTTATCATGGGGTTGGGTTCGAATCTCGGGTCCCACCCCTTGAAAATATTTATCATGGGGTCGGGTTCGAATCTCGGGTCCCACTCCTTGAAAATATTTATCATGGGGTCCAGGTTCGAATCTTGGGTCCCACCCCTTGAAAATATTTATCATGGGGTCCGGGCCCCGCCCGTCGATCCCCGTCCTCCACAATCCGGCTGACCCCTCCGCAGGGGAAAGCAACCTGTGGAAGGGCTTGTTTCGCCCCGCCACTTAGTACTCTTACTCGTCGATCCCCGTCCTCCACAATCCGGCTGACCCCTCCGCAGGGGTGGGAAACCTGTCGAAGGGCTTGTTTCGCCCCGCCACTTAGTACTCTTACTGAGTACCCCGTCCTCCACAATCCGGCTGACCCCTCCGCAGGG
Source organism: Olivierus martensii (assembly GCA_000484575.1). NCBI lineage: Eukaryota > Metazoa > Arthropoda > Arachnida > Scorpiones > Buthidae > Olivierus > Olivierus martensii. Next base: position 50,307 of record AYEL01036365.1, read on the forward strand.
GTGGGCAGCCTGTGAAATCTAAATCCATATAAAAGTCATAGGAATAGGTCCTTGTTTCGCCTCGCCTCTTACTGAGTAGTGCTTGTTTCGCCCCGCCACTTAGTATACTCCCTGAATGGAAAGTGGCGTCACCACATAGTATTCTACCAGAAAGGAATGTGGCGTCATTTGTTGACAAAAAAAATCAACCGTTATCAATCCGCCACTTAGTACTCTTACTGAGTGGAAAGTGGCGTCATCTATCGACAAATACATAGTATTCTACCTGAATGGAGTGTGGCGTCATCTGTTGACAAAGTTAGTATTCTCCCTGAATGGAAAGTGGCGTCATCTGTTAACAAAAATAGTATTCTACTAGAATGGAGTGGCGTCATCTGTTGGCCAAAAATAAAAATAGCTATTTACCGCTACTGAATGGAGTGTGGCGTCATCTGTTGACAAAAACAAAAATTGGTTTTGGAACGTAACTCTTTTTGTATTGGCTCCGGGTCTCCCTAACCTAATCTAGATCTTAAATAACAAACACATGTAATGCACTGCAATTATCATATATATAGAGCGGCCGGATGGCCACATGGTAAAGCTGTGGCTTACAACCTTGGAGGATCTGGATCCCATACCTCCAGTTTTTCAGGAAGGGTCCGAGCCCAATCCGTTCAATCCATCCTTCAACTCTCCGGTTTACCTCATTATGGGTATCGCCCAGCCTGTTGTGGGCTCTATAAGTGGCCGCCGCCAAATATAGAATAACACTCGTGAGATATGGCTGCTTAACTAACCTAATCTGATTCTGAATCTCACATATAATTCAAAGGAGAAGTTTTCAGAGGAGTTCCAGTTAACTTCACTATGAGAATCGACCTGATAGCCGCATGTTAAAGTGTCATCTGACTAATATTGTTTCAATTTTAGGTCCCATATCACTTGATTTTTTCGAAATCCAGCCCAGTCTGATAAATATTACTTTTCATCGAATAGTCAACTCCGTCACGAATATGTGCAGCTAATGGTGGATGTTGGAATAGTTTTTCCGCATTAGTGCCGGCTCTAGAGCTTTTGGCGCCTCGTTTGAAAAATTTATTGGGCCCCCTCAAGTTGTCACTTTCGTAAAAATGATAGGATCAACCGGATGATTGAAGGATGGAGTTCAAGGGCCGAGACCGGACCCGACCCCTCCTGAAAAACTGGAGGTGTGGGATTCGGATTTGAACCCGGTCCAGGGTGGTAAGCCACAGCTTTACCATGCGGCCGACATCTATACATAAAGACATGAGTCGGCCGGATTGGCCGCGTGGAAACGCTTCGGCTTTCCACTCTGGAGGACCCGGGTTCGAATCCTCTATCCCACCCCTTGAAAATATTTTTCATGGGGTCTAGGCCCAGCCCGTTGATCCCCCATCCTCCAAAATCCGGCTGACCCCTTTGCAGAGATGAGCAGCCTGTGGAAGGCTTGTTTCGCCCCATCCAATAGTATTCTACCTGAATGGAGTGTGGCGTCATCTGTTGACAAAAAAAGCGGCCGGATGGCCACATGGTAAAGCTGTGGCTTACAACCTTGGAGGATCTGGATCCCATACCCATTAAGAACATGATTATTTATTACACTGATTCTTAAAAGTTTTCGAGTAAAAAATTCATTATCTAAAATTTTGTGATGCATTTGTTTAAATAATTAACCAAAACAAAATTTATTTACAATCAGAATAACATAAAAAAATTTTTTATCATAACGGCTAAATGCGATTAGTGTAAAATTATTGACTTTCTTGATTTTCCGCATTTTTTTTAACACTAACGATTTTCGTTTGTTTGGAAATTATCTGGCGAAAACGAAGATAAAAATTCAAAATTTCTGGAAAATATTCTATTTATAGTAGTAAACAAAACTGATCATCATCAACATAGTTCGCCATTTTGAAACAATGGCGAATATTCTATATATCTTATAGCTCAACAGATTTCGATGTTTCGTGTTACTTTAATTCTCTAAGAATTTTATCTTAATGGAGCTAAAATAAAAATTTTTTAATGTTATATATTAATAACTTCTTAGAAAATCTTCACAAAGAAATCGTTTTAATCCAAAAGCAATAAAAATAAATATCTACTCAAAATACCTAATGTATAAAAGAACAAATCGATTATTATGGAGAAATTATGATATGCTATAATTTAGAACAGGGCTGGGCAACCTTTTTTTGTAGGGGGCCGTATAGAAAAATTTATGGTGGGCCACGAACCAAAAGAACTTTAAATTCTATTCTTCCTTCTGTAATAGTAATCTGCAAAAAAGGATTGTGATTTCAGCCAGAGTTATACTCCATCCCTCTGCTTAGAATAAATCTTGGTTCTTTAAAGTACTCTCAGATCCTAATACTAAGCCCTCATATCTGAGAGAAGCAACTTCTACAATGACTGTTTCTATAATACAAAGGAACACGATCTGATCAAATTTGTCAGCAATAGTGGAAATTCTGAGCTGTACATTGGGCCTTCAGATACAGCACATGGATGTGCACTCTCTTTGGGAATGTGCAATATCATAATTTTGAGATTGATATAAATCCATATTTGTTCTTTTGGATTGTGGCTCATGAACTGTTATGTTCTTGTTCTTATTCCTGAACCTTGGCACTACAAAAGTTAAATTAGAGGACTTAACTATAAAGAAGACAAACTATTTATTTTTACCTCTAAAAGTGGTGGTTTGACTTTAATAAAAATATAAAGATAGTATTAAATGTTTAAACTTGCATGGGATTTCTGTTTCAGAGATGTAATAAATTTCCTGATGAAATTATGCTATTTCTGAATTTGTTAAAATCAAATTTGATAGAGAATATGTTAAACATATTTATAAATTATTAGATAGTTAATCATTGAGTGGAGAACAGTATAAAGTAATGGGGCATTCAGTACGCACTACCGGCTGCACTCCCCCCTGGTGGGAGTCAGTCATCAGGTAATGGATGGGATTCAATGAACCAGGCCCAGATTCCACCTAAAAAATTAGAGTTGTGGGTCCTAGGAATTGAACATGGGTCCTCTAAGATGGAAGTAAAACTCATTTCCACTGCAGCCATCTAGCAAACTCATTAAAAGCACTTTATATTCCTATTTTATTTCAAAACTTGGGTGGAAATGCTATTATTTCATTATAAAACTGGCTACTATGAACTTGTTTGGGGGATGTATTGATGACAATGAGGCTTTGATAGGATTATTAAAAAACAGACTGCTTTTTCTTTTATTGGTCCAGAGCCTGCAATGAGCATTTCATTTGATGCATTTTGGAAAGTCATCAGGGACTGATTAGCTGCTAGATCCCCTTTCTCACTAGAAATCCAATCCCAGACTAAGATAAGCAAAAATACTATTAAATCCTTCATTACAGAAAATTATAGTTATTTGCATTGAATCAAGTAAGGATTATTACAGGGTTCCTTACAAGATATCTTAAAAGATATCATTTAAATAAAATTATTGCTAATCCCAATTGCAATGTCAAGAGAGAAAATTTTTCTTAACATACTTGTAATCCCAAAATATATGTGAAATGACCACATGTTTACATATCCAAACATGTGGCCTTTTCATAAATGATATTTTAGGGTTACATAATTATTATTATTAGATGATCATAGTGCTAGAACTGTTTTCTGCCCCATTTCCAGTTAACTGAACTGAAGGGGTCTTTACTATATTTCATATAATAGCAGAGGCTAATTGGGTAGTTTGGATGCTAGGAAATTTCCCAGTAGATTAGTTTATGATTCAGGCCAGACACTATTAAGTCCTGAGGCTGCTTTCTTAATATTTTTTACAGTCAATTTATACTCCCAGTCCCATTCTGTGAAACGTGTAGAATACATGTTTCTGTGAAACATCTAAAAAATAAACTATGTATATAAGAAAAACATACGTTTCTGTAAAAAAATATTTTTCTTTTCCAACAACAACAAAGACTTTCAAAATTATTTTTAAAGAAATGTAAAAAAATTTATGAAAAGTATTTTTTACATAAAGTTGAATTTACATAAGTTGGGGGAGGCTACATTTTTTTCAGATATAGAGCATTAACATCTATTTTATTTGTAGGTAACAAATTCAAATATGCTATTTTAGATTATTAAAACTTCCCTGATTTATTTATGTTTTTGTATATTGTTTGTGATCTTAAGTATCATATTACTGGTATGATATCATTCAATGTGGCATCGCCTCCTTTTAAATCAAAAAACAATATGTTTGTGTAAGTGCTTTCATTGTAGTTCACCTAATCTCAAGAGATTTTAATTCAAAATTTTTGTTAAAAAGTTATTTTTCTGACTTATGCAAAATTTAAATTATATAAAAACCTTTGGTCCCAGTTATTTGTATAAGTCGGGGAATTTATTGTACTACAAATACTGTATTTAGTAAAAATTAAAATTCATGATAATGAAAAAAATTTAATTACAATTTAGGATTAACAATACAACAAAAAAATTAATGATTTTATAAATGTGAAATCAGTTAATTTATCTATTAAATGGCCATAAATCTGCAAATCTTGCAATTCCAAGACCTGAGAGACCTGAAATTATATAAAGTTAAAAATTTTTAATTTGCCATTATAACTTAAATATTCTAATAAGCTTTTATAATTTAAAAATTTAGTCACTAGATTGCTTACCAATTAATTGAAATCAATAGAAATAATAATATACAATATAGAATATATATACAAATAGTCCTTATTTAATGTCATCTCAATTAATGTAGTTTTATTTTTACATTGTAAAACAAAAAAATTAATATTTAAACTAAATTTTTTGATATGTAATATTACAGATATAAAGCTGATCTTTTCAACCTGTCTTTCCTATTCTAGCTATTTTAAATCCAACAATGGATAATGTAGTATTTTTGCCTAACACTGGAAAGCTGTTTTTCTTGGCCATTTTTAAATACTGTAATTAACTTTCTCCATTTTATTATTATCTAAAATTAAAAATAATTTGTTGTGTGAAAATTGTATTTTGTTCCCACTATTATATTATGATACAATCATTTAACTACAGACACAATATTCAGTTTCTAATAATAACTTAACTATAATCTATACATATTATAAATCTGAAATGCCTGAGCGCATGTGTACACTTATAACACGATTTGAGTTTTAATCAACAATATATATATTGATGATTTTAATAAGAAAGTCTACAAGGTCTCTGCCAACTCTCCTGATGACATCAGAACTGGTTGAGCTATATGATTGGTCAAATGAGGTAACCTTTATTTTCACCAATTTTTCACCCATCAGCTATTACCATTTACTTAAAACTAATTGTTTAGCCCACAGATTAGGTATATATACCTAATCTGTGAGTTTACCCTCTCAAAGTGGCTCCCTCTTTCGTGAACTATACGTACTACAGAATTTTTCTCGTCAGAGTCAAACTATAAGAAAAAATCATGAAAATAAATTGTGGGGAGTATTAATTAAGTATTTCTAAGGTTATCTCATCAAACTCGCCAGCTACAATTTCTTAATTGCCAATAGCGAGCTGGCAATCGTTATTTCGAGCCCTGTAAATGAATACAAATGAGGAAACTAATTATAGAATTATTCTGTATCAGACTTTGCTTCCTAAAGCCCAAATCCTTGTTATTGATATAAACTCTGGTGCACTGTCATTAATCATATAGGCAATCATGAGTAGATACTGCCAAATTGATGATTAATTTTGCTTTATTTATTTATATTTATTTTATTTATCTATTTGTTTTATGCTTATATTTATTATTATTTAATAGAATATGAACATATATAGGGGTTTATAACTAAAAGTTAATCTGTATACTGTATACTTGGTTACAGCAATTTTTTAAACTTTGAATTAAATTCAAATTCTGTTTTGTTTAAGTGTAAGAGTAACTTGTTTCTTACTTCTAAAAATGACTTTATTAATTGAAAATGCTACAGAATATGAAATATTACTTAATTAATATTCATTCTGTCTTTAACTGAACTTATTTGAATCTAAGTTTTAGAAGAACATCATATATCCAATTGTGAAAATTTATTATTTTTTATATGATGAATTATGTTTTGCATAATTTTTGATATAGATATTGTAAAGTAATAGAATATGTACTAGGTAACCAAGTTATAAATCATTTTGAATAGATACTGGAAAAATTAGCAACTTTTGATGCTAATATAGAAAGAAAGCCTGCAAATAAATATAAATGTTCATTGACTTACAACCATTTATATTTATAATGGTAATGCCATCAATAAATTTTGGGATTGGTCAATGCAGTTGACGAAGGGTTTTAGTTCCTGACCAGTTGTCTGATATACAAAAAGTATCCTTTTGTGTCTGGTTCTTATATTTTTATATTTAAGTTTATTACAATAAAGTATGTGTAATAATAAATATTGGCAGTATGTGTAATAAATTTATAGATTGCCTATAAATTAATAAATGCCTAAAATAATAATATAATATAATATAATATAAATGCCTAAAATCTATAAATTTTGGGCATTTCTGACTTACAACTGCTCCAACTTATGGTGGATTCATATTGAATTCTATTGTAAGCTTAGGACTACCTTAATTAAATTAAGTAATATTTCTACAGGAAATGATTTTATAGTGTTTATGAATGATTCTCAAAATTTATTAGTATTCAATATCAATCCAATATTGTTTAGAAGTACTGAATGATAGAGATTTAGATAAATCTTTATCATTCAGTACTTCTAAACAATAATGGATTGATATTGAAGAGATTAATTTAGCTTAGATTATTAGTTTATTTATAAAAATAAATAAACTAATAATAATTATTATAATTGGCAAATATATACTTTAATCTATCTATACATATTATAAATCTGAAATGCCTGAGCGCACGTGTACACTTATAACACATTAATATTTTGTTTTTTATTGTTAAAGTTTTCTAATTTTTGATTGCTTTTAATATGAATTTTAAAATTCAAGAAGAATGTTATTACTGTCAATATTGATGATCTATAGCAGCCATAATTACAAAACAGACAGGCATATGCATTTATTTTTAAACAGTAATTTTCTTGCTATATTTAAGCGAAGCAGCGATATCTAGCGGCACTCTGATAACTACGAACATTCCTTTCACTTAATTGTTATATTAAAAACTGTAATATAGTAAGTGGTTAAATATTTGATCTTTAAAAGTACAAGCAACTCTGGATAATATTGTTCTTTTATAAGAACAATATTATCCAGAGTTGCTTGTACTTTTAAATTTACCTGTTAGCACTTATAAGAAGTCCATATCATAACAAGTGGACTGCTTATAAGTGCTAACAGTTAAATTTATATGTACTTTTAAAGCTTCCTCTAATGTCCATGTCATAACAAGTGAACTAAAAATGTTTTTTTATTTAACTAGAGGTTAAATAAAAAAATATTTTTAGTCCACTTGTTATGACATGGACTGCTTATAAGTGCTAACAGTTAAATTTATATGTACTTTTAAAGCTTCCTCTAATACAGGATGTCCAACATTTTGGCTTCCTTGGGCCACATTTGAAGAAAAAAATTTACTCGGACCACACATAAAATATACTAATTCTAATGATAGTTGTTAAGCAGGAAAGTTAATAAATAATGTATATGATATCTATCATGACAAATAAGTAAAAATGTTGTAGCAGTAATAATCTTTGACTTCTTTTCATTCAGAAATTTTTCAAAATCATTAAGCAGATCAAGAAGTTTTAATCACTGAAATAAGAAATATTTTATAAAATGGAAATTGAGATTTTTTATACTCATCTATATGTTTTAAGGAAGTTTGCCATTTTATGCGGCCCCTGGGCCATGGGTTGGACAGCCCTGTAGAGTATAAAAAATCTCAATGTTTTAAGGAAGTTTGCCATTTTATGCGGCCCCTGGGCCATGGGTTGGACAGCCCTGCTCTATTAAGATTAGAAAAGTGTGGCAATCTTACACAACATATTTAAAGAATGATCTAACATGATTTAGAATTTACAGTAATTGTTAATCTTGTACAACACTGTTTGTACAACTACAACACTTGTACATCATCATGAGGTTTTATAGGATCCTAACTGTAACTATTATATCAGAGATACCTGTATAAGTATACCTCACTTTATAGCAGTACTCAATTATAATTCATATTTTTATTTTATATCTCAAAATGAAAATTGTCTACAAAAAATACTTAGAATAAATATATAAGACATAATGCAGACAGGCTGGGCTTGGAGCAATCCTAAAAATCTGAAGGTGAGAGACCTGGAAAAAGCTAATATACAAATGCTTTAAAACATGACCCATCTGGAAAAGATTTTTTGGCCTAGCATTATTATGCACTTAATATATAATAGTGTAAATATGTTTTTAGACTTTTATATGCATTAGCAAATGCAAAAAAGGCTGTGATTTGCTTTACAGAGAAATTCATTTTGCAGTGGTAATTTGAAATGTAATTGCTACAATTAACAAGATGGCCTATATTTTTCATGAGAAATTTTATTAAATTATTAGTCCAATAAGTATTGATTGCCATCAGAAGCTAGTACTCAACATATAATCAATAATTAAGGAAACCATTTTGGCATCTTCTGAAAATTATATAAGAATGTATAATCTTGTCTATTTATTTTTAGTTTGACATATATTGAAGAATTCCTGCTCTCTAGTATATAATTTATTGCCAAATGTTACTAAATATTAAACAACTAAAGAAACTTACTCTTCTTAAGTTTGCTTCAAAAATGGCATATAAAGGATATGAAATTTAAGCCCTTTTTGAATGTTTTCAAAGAAAAATCATTTAATTTGTTATTAAAATCAAACATAGTAAAATCCAAAAATCTGGACTTCTTGGAATTTAGTTAGTTCAGATTTTCAGATTTCATGGATGTATGGAGGGTAAATGTGGAAGAAGGCCAAGGAAACTGTGAAGAGAGCAAGTGGATAAATATCTGAGGAAATATGAATTTCAGAGTGTTTAATAAGAGGCAAATGTGGATGGAAAAAAATGACATTTAGAGGAAGCTGGAACAGGAGGGTAAATGTGGAAGAAGGCCAAGGAAACTGAAGAGAGCAAGTGGATAAATATCTGAGGAAATATGAATTTCAGTGTGTTTAATAAGAGGCAAATGTGGATGGAAAAAAATGACATTTAGAGGAAGCTGGAACAGTATGTAAAGATAAGGATGTATGGTGTCATCTGATAGGTAGTACTTGAGTGTCGTCCTCATTTTGTTTTTTATGATTTTATTTTTTCTCTCTTTGAATGCTACCTATTCTTTCACAAGGATATGAACATGACGTTGGCTAAATGGTAGATTACTTGTTGATGGAATGCATGTTGCATTGCATCATGTGGCATCGAGTGTCGTCCTCATTTTGTTTTTTATGATTTTATTTTTTCTCTTTGAATGCTACCTATTCTTTCACAAGGATATGAACATGATGTTGGCTAAATGGTAGATTACTTGTTGATGGAATGCATGTTGCATTGCATCATGTGGCATCACACTATACAACAGGCTTTTTTAATGAATATATACATATATCCCCTCCCCAGACCACACTTAGAGAAACTACATCGTGGTCTGGCAAACATATGTATATATAATTATTAAAAGTTGCAACACGACACACCTTTCATTAGCAGGTAATCTACCATTTTGCTAAAGTGAATACCATGTTATAAAAGCAATGGTCTAAATTACGATAAAATTTTTATTTTGATTAAATTTAATTAACCAATTATTTTTATATCAATATCTTTTCTTACCTAATCCAAAAATTAAACTCAATGTTCTTCCCATCGAATTCTTAGCATATTTAGCATTATATAAAATATAACTTCCTCCAGTTAAAAGTCCAACACCACCGACAATTTTACAAGAAAGACAATCTTCTTTTATCACATTATTTCTATCTTCAAACTTTAATTTTCCGTCGGAAGACATTTTATAATTAGTTTGAAAACTCAAATTTATTAATCTGAACAAACAGCAGCCAGGTTTTTCTTTCTACTTGTTATTTATTTATAACCAGCGAAGTCTTCACACCGGTTTATTTATATGGAGAATTTGGTTGCCTTCTTTTAGCTCTTAAAAGCGATTCTATCTGCAATAGTGAATATAAGTACAGTGTTGTATAATAGAATAATAAAAATGAATAAACACTATTCAGCCCTTTACCGCTGAGGTTCAATTTTCACAAAAATACTTCGTTCTATTTACTTCGGTTCCATCATCATGACTACGAGAGTGTCACCAGATGCGGTTACGAGAGTAACCTTAAGCGAAGCAGCGATATCTAGCGGCACTCTGATAACTACGAACATTCCTTTCAAGTGAACCTTAGAAATACCATAATACTAAAATCATATGTTTAGTTAATCAATCATATTTGAAAAATTATTATTATATCAAATAAAATTATAATATAAAACTGTACTAAATCCAATAATTTTATTTAATCATTAATTAAAAAAATAATTCATTAATTAATTAATAATATAAAAAATTCTTAATTTAAAACTGTAATCTAACATGTACAGTAATTACAAATTTGATCATAATCAATTAATTAATTAACGAAATTTGCAAATGTATAAAATTAAATAAATTTATAATTTATTTTATACCAATATGCAATTTATAATAAATTTAATAAGTTTTTACTAAATAATCACGACATATAATCAAAAAAATATATATTGGAATTTCTAATTTCTTATATTAATTTTAAAAGAAGATTATTTCTACAAAAATGCAAGATAAAAAATAGAATGCTTAAGGTATGTTTATGTAGAGGGCGTTATTGAGCAATTAATCGGGAGGAAGGCGTTATGGCATAAAGTTACGTTGGTTGTCACATTCTTTCGTTATTTGAAAGGTAATGCCTACAAAAGTATCATTGTAGTATGTTTAATTTATATATTCGGGATGGATGTAATTCTCTTCGATTGTCACATATAAGATTTGATTTAATTTGCTGTATATCTATGTTTAGTTTATTGTATTAGGCTTATTTTTCAAAAGTTAAATGATTTATCATCATATATGAAATACCAAGAAGTTATTTTTAAAAGTATTATATAATTTTTGGTAATTAACGAGAATTTATTTCCTTCAAAATGCGAACTTGATTTTAGGGAGTGTTCAGCTAAGGTATGTGAGGCTCAATTTGTGAAATCCACAAATTTAAAAAATTTTATAATTTTGAAATTTAAAAAATGATGTTAATATCAGATTAAATTTTACATGACTTATGTACTGTTGACACCTAGTTGGAAAAATGGTATACCGGAAAAATTTTAATACAAGAATTAAATAGATGATTTTATTTTAAATCAAAATTAATATAAACTATTAGATGGGTCGTGGAAAAAGTTATTTATGTTGTTGTTAACAATTTTTATTAATTAATAAAAAAGTGTTTTTAATAAAGTTTGGCTTTGGTTATTAAGAACAAAAACAAATACACAATAAGTTAAAACAAATTCCCCTCAGTTATACAAATTGAACTTATCACATTTATATTTTAATTGATTGAATTAAAAATGTGTGAAACTGATTTTAATTTGGAAGATAATTTTTATTAACAAATTTAATTTAGGCCAATAAAATTTAGAAAATTTTTAATTTACATATTGGGAAAAAAATGCCAAAATTAGAATAAAAGGATAAAATTCCAATTTTAGTTACAGCAATAACTAATGACTAAATACTGTATTAATAATTAAGTAGAATAACACAGTAGTGTCATAAACATTATAATACTACCATATAAAATTACAGTACTGCAGTGTTTACTAAAAATTTTAAAAACATTTTGAGTTTCAAAATTGTTTTTGATATACGAAATATTTTTAAAACTTATGCAAAAATTGAATTTGTTTAAGTTTTAGACTCCTATACATAAAAATTAAATAAAAACTGATATACAAAGAACATATTTGAAAAAACAAAACTTTAGATTAATAAATTAAAGCAGATAATCAGCTTTTAGTGGATTATGTAGAATTCTAGGCTATTATTCTGATGATGCAGAAGATATGCAATTGGAACTAGAATAATTTCAAGTGTAAAGTTGTCAAATATATGGTCAATTAGAAATTATATAAATAAAAATAAAAACTAACTTGCTTTTTCTCAAACACCAAGATTTAAAATTGTTCAAAAAATCAGCCCTATATGCAAGTTATTAGACAGCTTTATATACTGCATAACGTTTTCGGATGAATGTAGCAGATAGACTGTAGCACTGAAGAGGGACTAAAAAATAGTCCAAAAACGTTATGCAGTAAATAAATCTGTCTAATAACTTGCATATAGGGCTGATTTTTTGAACAATTTTAAATCTTGGTGTTTGAGAAATTATATTGATCAAAAAATCTCTTAAGTAGTGAATTGATAGATAAATTGGGAAATAAAGTAAGTCATAACCCATAAAAAGTGGATATTTTATGTAATTATGCATTATAAAATTTAACTGTGTGTAAATAAATCATCCTGATTATTGATAATACAAACTTCAAAGAACTCATTGTTTTCAAATGTCCAAGTTGTATATTGGGAAATAAAGTAAGTCATAACCCATAAAAAGTGGATATTTTAAGTAATTATGCATTATAAAATTTAACTGTGTAAATCAATCTTCCTGATTATTGATAATACAAACTTCAAAGAACTCATTGTTTTCAAATGTCCAAGTTGTTCTTATATAATATCACAGTAAATACACTATTAGTAGGAAAATAATTTATTATTAATTAATAATAACCAGATAATATCATTTTTGATACCCATTAATTGCTTCTAACAATTATAAAGAATATATAAATAAGACTTCTTACTATAGACACTAAGAGTAACTGATAAGCAAATTCAGTAAGATACTGTTTTAATAAAAAATGTTTTCAGCCATCCACATAGCATGCCTCACTTATGTTAACTGAGGCAGGCTATATTGATAGCCAAAATTGTTTTTGATTAAAATAGTTTGTGTGTTTATTCAGGATTTACAAACTTACTACATATATCTTTTCTATTATCATCCCTCAGTAAAATAAGTTGCATAAATATTAGGTTTAAATAAAATTCAAATAAATTGAATCAACTAGAGAACCAAGCCTATTAAAAATGATGGATATGAGTTATTTTATAGTTATAATGAGAAAAAAGATAATTTTTATATATTTCAAGACCATGTTTTGCTTATATGTATTATATGTACACAATTTAAATGAAATTAGATATATTTTAATTATAGCTATATTATTCTAGGCAATTAGTTTATTAAAAATAATAATAATGGACTATTTCTAAATATCTTTCAAAAAATAATTTAGATAAATATTACCTGGTTTAGATGAATATTACATACATTAATTATTGTGATCTAAAAGAGGATTAAGTTTGCAAAAAATCATAAAAATTGGATTAATAGTAATTCTCTCTGTAAATAATTTGATTTTGTTTTCAAATTTCAAAAAGATATAAAATGGAATAATTAAAGATTGTGATTAATTTGTTGTTGTTAACTATTTTTCTTTAATATAATTAAATAATTATAGATTATTGATGAATATAAGCAAATTGATATCAGGCACTTTTTTGGTTTTAGTCATGTTTTCTGATTCTGATTTACATTTGATTTTGCTGTCATCTGTTTCTATAATTAAAGATTAATTTATTTGATATTGCTTATCAAATAACCAATCAAGAATAATTCTGATGAAAATAATTAGATTTAAAATTAGCTGAAAATTTACTGGGATAGATTATAGCTATTTTTGTAGCATATTTTAAAAAATTATTATTATATTTAACTCTTGATATATTTTTTGATGATAAAAATATCACTAAATGAAATGAAATGTTACATATATGATATACAGATACTCCTCACTTAACAACTTATCATCAAAATCTACTCTTTAATGACTACTTGAATTTATTGATACATCCGAGCTTACGACTTATTATAATGGAAAATTTGGTTTTTGCCCATATACCTCACTTATGACTTTTATTGCATGTAATTCTCCACACTCGTAGTTCCAAAAATCTGATGAAGAAAAATTCTTTGTGCATAATTAAGATATAAATTTATTTACAGCCATGAGAACTTAAGCGAGTAATTTGTTCTAAATATATATTAACAAGTTACTCATTTACCAACCACTTTGTTCTACAACCAAGTCATGAGAACAGAACCTGGTTAAGTGAGGAGTATCTATATATCAATTTTTATAAAAAATATAAATACAGATAGTTCATGGTACAAGTTCCTGAGTTTGAGTTTTTTTTTTTTTCAAATATGAAATATCAAAATCATTGAAATATAAATTTTGTTTAGTATTTATTATAATTATTATAAAAAGACATTTCAAACTACATATATAACTACTATCCGTCCAGCTTAGCCACGACCATCGACGTAAATACGCGTGCACTAACTGAACAAGTCCAATGACAAAATAGGGATGACAGCTTCGCACATGGATGTTTTCAAATGCAAAAACTGAAGTTGAATGGAAGTTTATTGTAATGTCGAATGCTAAATGATTAGCAAGTATGCATGCGCTAACTGAACAAGTCCAATGACAAAATAGGAATGACAGCTTCACACATGGATGTTTTCAAATGCAAGATAACTGAAGTTCTGGAAGTTTATTGTAATGTTGAATGCTAAATGATTAGTTTTGACGTTGGATATAGTATATTTAACAGAACTTAATATAATATAATAATTTAATATTCCATCCATCATTATACCGACTGCGACTCTCCCTTTTGCATTTGGACTCATCCATCTTAGCTAGAATTCAATATTCCCATCCATCATTATACCGACTGCGACTCTCCCTTTTGCGTTTGGACTCATCCACCTTAGCTAGGTGTGGCTTTTGTGGATGGACAATATATGATATGAGTGGATTTATAACAAAAACTCTATCTGTTGCTAAAAAACATAAAAATCAAAATGGCAGCTGAAAAGCCCTCTTGTTTTACCAGCATATACAAATTAGGGGGTGCAGCCCATTCTCCAGTATGGAAATGAAGTAGTTGGTTGAACTTCAACCAACTGGTTTCACAATTACCCCTCCATATATGAAACAATTTTATATGAATTATCATATTAAAAAAGTTTTTATTTTTGCATATTATTAATAATTCTGATAAGAGCTATCAAAAATTAAGAATTAAGCTTTAAAAAGGATGTTTATATAGAAATCACAAACCACCCATGGCCAAGTGTCAAAGTTAATATGACTGATAAATAGGGTTTAAATTGTGAAAACCATTAATTTTAATTCATTAAGGCATTAAGTTTTTAATTTTAAATAGCAATTGATTATTTAAATATTTTAAATCAAAGAAATAATGTAAGGTTAATAATAAAAAGCTTATATTTTAAATAATTGAACCACTAAAGTATATTGGGTCATCTGTTGACAACAATATCATTTTTTTAATTTTCAGTTTTTTTGAGGTTGTTAAAATAATAAATTTTTGGATTTTCTCCTTTGGATATGATCTAAATGTTATCTCCATGCTAAATTTGAAGTTTATACATCTAGCAATTAGTGCTGGAAATTTCACTCACTGATACTATCAAACATATATATACATACTCAGACCCCAATTTGAGATATTTTAGTCTGCATTTTTCTGAAGTTATATTGTAAAATAATTAAAACAAAATTTCACTTTGAGTCATAAAATTCTGTGTTTGCATCATTCCAGGAATCATTTTTCTTTTGGTAACACAATGGCTAACAGTGATGATTCTATTATCACTCCCAATACACTTGTGCATACATACTTTTGGTGCTGCAATACATAAATACAAAATTCATTTATCTTGATATTTGCTATCTTTAGGAAATTGAGTCATATTCCCATTGTTTATTATTATTGTTGTTGTTGTAACCAAATATAACAAAATATGGCATAATGAACATTTTATAAACAGTTATTTTAAAATTAAAATATTTTTATCTTAACACACTGATTTTATTGAATCAACAGTGCTATGCTACTTCACTCTGTTTTACATCATCAGTATAGTGACTAGAATGAAGAGATATGCACATTGTTACACATCTTATTCTTTATATCATGATGAAAACTGTTCCTTCAGCAGCAGCACATTGCATTGTTCAGTTTATTCTTCAAGTATGAAGTTATTCTTTATATCATGAAAACTGTTCCTTCAGCAGCAGCACATTGCATTGTTCAGTTTATTCTTCAAGTATGAAGTAGATGTTCTGTACATATTGTGAATGCTGCTTAGAATTTTCTGTTTGTTGAAAATAATAGTGCTGGTTTCCTATTTTCCATATTTCAATGATTTCTTAAGGAAATTATTTTGATTTGCATTGTTTCAGTCTGCATCGTATTTTTGAAGAATGTATCTCCAAATCAAGATGAGGTCTGGATGTATTAGATAACTTCTATTCCCAGTTTCTGCCTAAGGCAGTATTATATTTATAAATAATACTGCCTTCATTTATATATACATAAAAGATCATTTGTTTAGGCCTATCTATTAATAATAATTAAAAATAAAATTGACATTTATATGACAAATAATTTCTTTATTATTATAAATAGATTGATTTTAAAGGCTATACTTTCATTTCTTTAGATAGATAAAATATTGTTTAATCACATACTATTGATTTTTGCTTGCCTTTTATTTAATTTTATTGTAATCAAATTATATTGCTGAGAATAGAACCATTGATTTTAACATTATGCCTATGAGAAATTGATTTTTAATTTAAGAGTTCTTTCTTTACAAGCAATTTCAAAGTCTGAATGACCTATATTTAAAAAATTTTGCAATTTATGCAAAGAGAAATTGATTTTTAATTTAAGAGTTCTTACTTTACAAGCAATTTCAAAGTCTGAATGACCTATATTTAAAAAATTTTGCAATTTATGCATGTTAATTTTATCACATTTATTAATAAAAATCTTTATCCTTTATAGTCAAAATATAAGTATTTCATATTACATTATAAATTTGTTACATCATCAGTAATTGACACAAAACAGAAGTAAATAGCTCCAAAATTTACTATCCACAAATAAAATATATACTAAGAAAGAGACTTTAGTAAATATTATAACTAATAATCATCAAAGTTCTTTGAAAAAGTGCAATTAAGGGTAAAATATATTGATGCAAAAGAATTCTTATATTCAGTATGCAATGAAATATAACCAGGGCTTTCTTTGTAAAAAAAATTAGTTGCTATTACTTCTTACTTGCTTATTGCATTCATCAGATTGGTTGTGTGCCATCTTAACTGGATTTTAGAAATAACTGCTACTATACTGTATTGTTATAAAAAAGCTATGATAACTATTTCAATTACACAATGAATGACTATTTCATCATTATTTTCTCATGACTGAGGACTAATGAACCTTTTGAGGGTTCTCTTTCAGTTGTCATATTCATTCACCACCTTTCTGATTTCTTCAAGTTTCATTCCTTGATGTAATCACATCAATTTATTTCATTGTTAGTTTCCCCCTGCTTTTTCAGTGCTTGGCACTTCCCTGAAGAAGACTTTTCAAGGTTGTCTCCTGCTTGTGATAGATGGGACCATAATACTTAAACTTGATGACTGAATTTTTTTTAGAGGGCTGTCATGAAGATCTAACTCCTGTATTATGTTTTGATTTGTTCTTCAAGTTGCCAGGAAATTCTTATAATTATCCTCCAATATCAGAATTCAAAGTCATCAGTTTATGTTCTGTCTAGTGATTTAATAATCCACATTGCTTAAGATGGGAGTGATCCCATCTTAAGCAATGGAGGACACAAGCTTTGACAAATTGCTTTTTGCTGTTAATAGAAATATCTCTATCCTTCCTAGTTTTAGTCAGTTATGATATGGCTATTCTATCAATATTCAATCTTCTAATTTCATTAGAATAGTTTCCATTATTTTTAATGAGGGCTTCAAAATAATTAAAATCTTTCATACTCTTGATATTAAAAAGGTCAGCAGGATTGTAGTTGGAATCAAGGTTAGTGGTCATTAGTTTAATTTTTTTTGAATTGTTCAGATCCTAACTGAATGTAATAATCTTTCCCAGAAGAGTTGATCTTACTGTGTTTTCTGTTATGAGAATTCAGCATTTGATAAAATAGATTACATTTCAAAAATTTATCACTTATATGATTTAATAGTTGATCATTGTTTTGCTGATACATACGGATTCCAATTTCTGATAATTCGTATTTAATATGACAATTGTTTATGTAAAAATTATTATATTGATAGTTGCATCAATAGTTCTGAAATGTGCTAAGTCAACATATTTATTATTCAAACTTTTATATTTAGCTGTTTCATTTAATTCCTAAAATGCTGTGGTTAAATTTCATGTTATAAAGCAGCATTTCCCAAACTTTGTTCTGTGCAGGGCTGGGGAGCTGGCTTGAAATAAGTTAGGCTCTGGCACCAGCTTCAGAGCCACAGTATATTTCAGCTATGGCTCCAGCTCCGGCTCCGGAATCATTGTTTTAAAACTGAGACTTTAGCTCCAGCTCCATCGTTATAAAAGTTTTTTGATATGACTGCTACCATGAAACATCAGCCCAAATGCAGTTTCGCAGCTGTGGGACTCAAAACTTTAAGTACAGTACAGGTAGGCCTCAATTAGTGCGAATAATTGGTTCAATGACTTTCTCACACTATTCGAAGTATTAACTATATGTAAAATATGGTAATTGGTTTTTGCTTTGTGAGATTCCGGCCATTAGCCAACCTCACAATGAATAACCACAATACTAACTGTTTAAGAAATATTTATTTTCATATTTTACATTGTTGTTCATCATCTAAATTAATAACTTACCAGGAATTGCGTCTCATACCATCATCAAACCAACCGCCAAATCGAAAGCGGAAGTGGAGCACTACTTTTATGTCGCTTAATCACATCCATTTTTTGCTCTAGCATAATCGCTAACCTCTTCTTTTTTTCATTTCCTGTTTTTTTGTCAAAAGTGTTCTTCCTTTTATCCATTTTGATATTTTTTAAAAAAGAAAATTCTGTACTATACTGTATATATACAATAGCAAAGCTAAATAATAGTACAGTAATATTAAACAGTTAATGGCAAAAAGCCCATCTCTGATGTTTCACCCCTTCAAAGCCAAGTACTGTTCTTGGACTACTCCTCATCCGGTTTTACTAACCGAAAATTAATGGTAATTTGTTAATTGACATCATAAAAGGAGGCAGAACTTTGTTAGTAAGACTGGTCTATGCTTACAACTCTCAGTAATCGAATATTTGCTCGCACTAACTGAAAAACGGTATCAATTTTATAAGTTGCACTAATCAAAATCGCATTATTCGAATTCACACTAATCAAGGCCTACCTGTATATGCAATTTAAAGGTTTGAGTTGGTCACAACCTTGCTGTGGTGAGATCATCATCTACAAACCTTTAAGGTCCCACTTTTTTATTATTATTATTTAATACAAAGCATTAACTAAAGAAATTAATACTAAACAAAAAATTTTTACTTTATTACTTAATACAAAGCATTAATTGAAAAATTAAAATTAAACAGAAACAATTCGAAAACGATTATAAAAAGAATATCTATGTGGAATATTGAAGAGGGTCTCAAAGAAAGACCGAAAATGTTTTAGAAGAAAAATTTAGATCCTGTAATAGAGCTGTAAGTAAAATATGGTTAAACAAAAACTCTTACTTTTTAGTTATTATTTAATGCAGCACTAACTAAAAAATTCAAACTTAAATAAAGATTACTCTGACTATAAAGCTAATTGAAAATTAAATGCAGATCACAAATAATGAAAAAATTTTTAAAAATTATATTTAAAATGAATTTGTTCTCAGGAACAATATTGCCTCTACCAAATCGCTTTCGTTGAAGCTCGCAGGTCCGAATGAATAATACGAAGAGCCGAAAACAATTATTCCATACTAACTTTGGTTGGAGGCAATGCAGTTACTGTATATGCTACATTTTGAATTATTTCTGGATAATATGGTATGGCATCCATGACGTTCAACTTAGATGATCGATCTATTTTCTCTACTTCATTCAAAGCAAAGGAGAAGTCGAGTTTAAATTTAGAAAGCGGGGATACTTCTGATATTGAATTTTTACTTTCTTTTTCAGTTCGGCGGCGTTTAGCTTCAATATCAAGAAGCTTCTCAAAATCTACCTCATGTTCAGAACTAGAATGATGCTTAGCTTCAATATCAAGAAAATGTTCAGAAAATCTTCTCAAAATCTATTTCATGTTCAGAACTAGAATCAGAAGAGGTTGTTGAAGGCTCACTCGCATTGAAAAAATCTTCAACTGAAATACAGTTGAGAAAATTGAAATTCATGTCAAATTACAGTGACTATTTTAACAATAATTAACATGGTATGAATTAAAATAGTTTTAATTGAATTCAATTAAAAAATACTTATCACAAAATTCTTCTTCACGTAAAACATTCCACCAATGTTAATTCCAATAGGTGTTTTGCCGAATCGTTTCATGAAAGTTAAAATATTTTGAACAAAATCTTTAATTAGCAACGTTTAAAAAAATTTGCAACGAATTAATTTATTTGATTTTTACCTTCAGTTTCGTTTTAAATGGTAAATCAGAGGAAGATATCTTGACAATTTCAAGGAATTTTCCATAAATCTTAATTACAAATATATATAACTAGTTTACTTAAACTAAAAGAAAAGAGAAACATGTGTACTTATCAAAGAAGTAAACCGAGATAAACCAAATGATATAAGAATGAATGCAGTAGTATTTTGAACAAAATCTTTAATTAGCAAAGTTTAAAAAAATTTGCAACGAATTAATTTATTTGAATTTTACATACAGTTTCGTTTTAAATGGTAAATCAGAGGAAGATATCTTAACAATTTCAAGGAATTTTCCATAAATCTTAATTACAAATATATATAATTAGTTTACTTAAACTAAAAGAAAAGAGAAACATGTGTACTTATCAAAGAAGTAAACCGAGATAAA
Organism: Olivierus martensii; assembly: GCA_000484575.1. Lineage (NCBI taxonomy): Eukaryota > Metazoa > Arthropoda > Arachnida > Scorpiones > Buthidae > Olivierus > Olivierus martensii. The sequence continues at coordinate 71,402 of AYEL01036365.1, forward strand.
CCAAATGATATAAGAATGAATGCAGTAGATAAACATAGGAATGTAAAAATTCCTGCGATCAACAAGATTCCATCTAGTTCAAAAAAACAGTACAGCGCAACCGTTTAAACATCCAGAATATAAACCGAAACCATAAATTACTGGAGAACTAAATTCGGTAACACGATTTATTTCCTGTAGATAACTCCATAAATCTGAATTTATTATTTATCAGTTCTATCTTTTTTCTTGAGAATCGATCCTGTTTATTCAAGTTATCAATGGTGTCAGATCGGTAACACAATTTATTTCCTGTAGATAACTCCATAAATCTGAATGTTTATTTATCAGTTCTATCTTTTTCCTTAAGAATCGATCTTGTTTATTCAAGTTATCAATGGTATCAGATAACATGGCAAACGTCTGTAAATTGAGAAGAAAATAATGATGAAAACAAGAAAAACTGCATTTATTTGTGCTATTCCGTAGATGCTGATCAAAGCAAAGTATATATTACAGAAGAATATAAAAATGAAAAGAAGCAATATCATCAAATATAACTTGTAATAACAAAATAAATTCATTGAAAATTTTATGATTATTATTTTTAGTGATCAGAATAATATAAGTAATGAATTTAATTCTAAAAAGCTCAAACTTATTTTTAAAATATATGAGATGAAAATTATATATTTGTCAAGTTTATAAAGACAACATATTAATTTTAAATATAGTATTTTTAAAAGATATATTTGTTACTTAGTGTAATACAAAATTAATATGCATCACTGAATTTTATTGATCTTATGTTCATTATTAGATAATACAATCAGAAGTTATGTAGGCTTGTTAAATAGAAAAATAAACATGATGCAACAAAAAATTCAGCATGCACTTGCTGTTGAAAATGAAAATACAAGGTGATTCAAAAAGGTTGTGCCAAAATTTACAAACTTGTAAAGCAAGGGTGTCAAACTCGCGGGCCGCATGCGGCCCACAATTACTATATTTGCGGCCCAGCCAACAAAACGTACACAATAATAACAATGACCATATTTTGTTTAATTTTTGCACCTATGTAGTGAAAATACGTGCAGGCGCGTACCATTCACCCTCCCCATTAATATTAGCAGCTTGTATTTTAGATCCAATATTATCATCAGATCCAGAATTAACGACGCTCACCTTGGATCAATTATGAAAGTAATCACTGCGAGCAATATTTCTCCCGAAGTAGGAAAGATAATAGCGGAGAAGAGATGCCAAGTGTCAGGAAGAAAACATTAAATTGTCCTTGTCCGTTTTTATTTCTGTACTTTTCGAAATAAATTTATGTTTCTATGAATATTGAAGTTTTTTTTTCGGCCCACCTAAACTCAAACCTTTTTATTTTGGCCCATGTTAGCCTTTGAGTTTGACACCCTTGTTGACTGTTGTAGAGGATAAACTTCTGAGTAAAAAAGTCTAGTTGCATTTTTTGATTTGAGGTTGTTTAAAAAATATAACACGTGAAAGTTTTGTGACATTTCCATTTTGATACATGAGAGACAAGAAAAATAGAAAAAAATTAAGTGTATTGGCTTATATTAACAAAATTGTAAAATAATGCAACTTTAATTAATTAATAATGCTAGATAAAATGTTCAATGCTCGCAAAAATAACTCTGGACAGTGCAAAAATAACATCTGTGTTGTGGAAAAATTCTCCTATACAGACATTCTGCTGCTCTAACTAATCCCATTGGTGTGCCCATAAATGAGGTGCATATCTGCCAATTTTGCATAAGAATAGTGATCCATAACATTCTCAAAAAGATTGTAGTAAGCAATACACAACTATTAAATTAGGAAGAGTTAGCAGTTTAATGTTTGATAATGAATGCTGCATTTATAAAACAGTTACATTTCATTTAAATAATTGGTCACTAATTTAATAAACAATCTGTTCTTGATGCTTTAAATTTTTTAGGATAGTTTTTAAATACTTAAAATTTATAGATGATTTTAAGAATGCAAATAAACATATTAAAAATATTTTTTTGACTGAACCAGAAATGACATCACAAAACTTTCATGCATTATATCTTTTAAACGGAGCTTCAAATCAAAAATCAAACTATACATTTTTAATCAGAATTTTATCTTCTACAAGTCTAAATTTTGGTATAACCTTTTTTGAATCACCCTGTATAATAAATTTAGCTATATAATATGTTGTATTGATTATTCTGTGCAAATGAAATTAATATTCCTGTTTATATGATATTTAAAATAGAATAATTGTCAAAAATTTGATTTATTTATAAAATATAGTCTGTATTATACAAAACATGATGAAATTGAAATGATAAATAAATAATAGATAAAAATTAATAATACTTAATAGATAGATATTTCTGAAGTTTTTTTCTTACATATATAAAGAAACTTTTTTTCTTTGTTTTATCATTTGTTTTCATTCTAAACTTTAACAAGTTTATTTGAATTAATGTAAATGTGCACTTAAATTACAACTTTTTATTTAGGATAGATGATACATATCATATTAAAAAAAGAAAAGATTTTTATGAACATTTGAAAAACAAATTTTTTAAATATTTAAATAATGCCAAATGAATATCATTCTTATTATTGGTGTTTTTGCTCAAAATAAAGTAAAATGCTTTATGGATAACTGATATGAGTGGCAGAAGCTTGGTATACTAAATATGATTTTAAACAAAAGTTTTAGAATAATTATTTTATTATTAAGATTTGTTTTATAACATAAAATAAAAAAGAAAAAATGGATAAAAATCGGATAATTCTAACAGTGGAAACATTTATTTTAATGAATAAAAACAATTAACTAGCACACTTAGCAATATTAAAAATAGACTAAAAACTTTTATTTAGAAACATTTTTGATATTGTAAATATCATCATCAGCTTCCGTTACGAACAATGGTTAACAGAACTACATCAGAGTTCCTGATATAGTTCTGTTAACCATTCGTTTTTATAGTTTCTATTTATTTGTTTTTATAGTCAAAAAGCAGGTAATAAATTGAATTGCTAAAATCATATATTTTATGCAAAATGAAACATTTTGACTTTTCTTTAAGCTTACTTCAGCTACATATATCTGAAAAAAATTAAAAAGAGAAGTTTATGTTTTCAATGAAAATTTTTTATGAGAAAATAGAACTTATTAATTTTTTTTCTTTCTTTCCATAGGTATTTTAAGGATTTTATTGAAGACTGAGATGATTGGTGGGATGCTTCCAGATATTTAAATAAATAAACCAAAAGGTTGAAAATAAGATAATTTTTGTTTGAATGAAAAATTATTGCTGTTTTAATGGAAACAGGTACTTTTATTTATTCCAAGTAGCATTTTGCATAGTAAAAATTCCTTCATAATCTATTGCAAGGAGAAAATCTTCAAAATTAGCTATAGTTAAAATGTAATTATTATAATCCAGACTTATTTTAATTTGTATATTTAAACACATTAAACAGTTTCAATTTTATTTTTATTGAAAATTTAAACATTTTCATAATTAAATTTTTAAAATATTGCAAATTATTTAAAAATTACATATCCATATATTTAAGTTAAAATATTTTATATAAATTTATTAATTATAGTTTAAACTAAATTTTGTGAAATATTAATGAATATAAATACAAGGGATGACTAAAAATGTTGGAGAGACTTTAATATTATAACTTTTTTTGTTTTTTTCTAGTAGTATTTATATAAATACTGTATATGTAATAATAATCAGATATTCCCCAAATTATGCAATTTTAGACTTATGCAGTTTTGTAAAAAATAAAACAAATAATACAAGTTCAGTATATCTCATCTTAAATGTTTGAGACTGAGAATGTTTAAAATTTTTTTGGATTTTGCAATATAGTGAAATTGTTCCGGAAATATCATTCAATTTTTAGGTCCCTGAATAAATCCTTTTTAAATTATTAAAATTAAGCCTGCATCAATTTTTTCTCAAAATATTTTCACATCTCTTGGTCAGATATTTTAGTCCTGAAGAACATTAATTTGTCTGGACTGATTGTTTTTAAGAAAGAGCATATCCTGTATACTTTATTAAAAAATTACTTATCTCTTGCAATTAAGTGGCAACCAATGATGTTGGCAGCTGATGCTGTGTCATGTCATCTTGTCATCATCAATTACCATCCATGTTTACTGATATCAGAGTGCTGGTAGTGAATCAGCAATCTCTAAATCATTCTACATTCTTGTGTGATTTAGTTTATGATGCAACACATAAAGTAAAGTAAACTTTTATCAGACTTTTTTACAGTTAGCTGTATGACTTCACATTTGCAAATAAATTGAAATGGAAAAGGATGATGGTGAGAGCCTGATCTAGCTTGATAAACCTTTCAGTATATGTGTTGCCAGTTCCATGCCAATCCTTCATGCAAAATATTAACTTTGCATTAGTTTATTTCAAAATTTGTAAAATTTTGAAACTTTGCATCACTTTTAGGCCTTTGGTGCCATTGCATAGGGCATTTCTTGTACTTATGGATGGCATGGCACTGCATGTTGCCAGATCTAGTGACTTTTAATGCTTTTTGATGACAAAATATTATAGTTTAAAAATTGATAAATCTGTTTCAGCAATTTTAAACTTCCTTTTCTGAAAAAACAAAAAAATTACTATTATTGTTATAAGTATTTTAATACTTTTTGCTCTGGTACTTAGTGACTTTTCTGTAAGTTGGGTTTGGCAACATGCTTATAAGCATATCACTTCAATCATTACAGTGCTTTGCATTATTGTTAACATTATATTTTAATCTGTGTTTCATTTTATGTGGGCATCCATATCTAGCATTTTCCCATATCCATAATTTTTTTCAGGAGTCTTAACAAAAATAATCAAATAAATCTTGAGAGGTTTCACTTCTCAAAGAGAAGTGAGAAAAAAATTCACTATTAGACTTTTCTGAAATTTATAATGATATATAAATAATATAAAAGAAAATAAGTAATCACAAATACTTTGCACTGACAATATTTGGCAGTTTACTAAATCATAGCATGCATGGCTGAATACACATTATTGTGTCATCTTTCATGGCACAAACAGTGAGTCCTAATCCTATCTCAAGAGATTCTTTATTATGAAAGCAAAATTATGGATTATAATGTTATAACTGGTAAAATTACTTTCTGCAGTTTATAAGCATAATGTGTTCCTAAAAATAATAAATTGGGGCCAAAATTCTTATAAATGAATTAAGTTATGAATTATCTGTTCATAAGTTATGAACAGATAATTCCTAACTTCATGAGCTAATTCATTCATAGATTGAGTGTTTTAAGTAAGAACTTGTAAACTAAGAACCAATTTCCCATGTATAAAATGTTAAAACCAGGAGTTCCATTCTCAGCAATGCAATTTCACCACAATAAAATTAAGTAAAAGTCATCAAATCAATAGTAATTAAAAAATGATTTATTTATCTAAGTAAATGAAAATATAGTCTTTAAAATCAAGCAAATTATAATAATAAAGAAATTATTTGGCATATTAATGTTAAAGAATTTATATTTTTCATTATAATTGACAGATAAGTATTATTGAGTTTTAATGCAGATGATACTATCTTAGGCACAATCTGGAATACAAGTTATTTACATAAAATGCCAATAAAATCAGAGGTTGTACTACTTTCATTTCTAGCTGCCATTTTGAATTTAATAATAAAAGTTCAACAAGACTGCACAAAACAAAAACAAAAAAGTAAAATGCAAAGCCCTTTAGCAGTCAAAAGCTTTAATCAAAAACATTTTCAACTTTAGCATCTTTAGCAGATGAGGAAGGCACCAAGTGCATTGAAAAAGTTTCTGATTAAAGTTTTTGACTGCTAAAGGGCTTTGCTTTTTACTTTTTCATTTTGAATTTTCCAATTTTGAAGCAGATAATGGAATTTCTACTACAAAATCAGTTGTACTGTAATGTATAGCTATGTATGTTGGTTTAAATGCTTTTTTATGAATATTTAGAATTTATTTATTGCAATTAATGTTTAGATTTATAATTTTTTTGATACTTTATATTTGAAAAAACTCATAAATCTGGGAACTGTTAATACTGTTAGTTATTCCAGATTAAAATAACTAAGAGTATAATATGCTATTGAATGTTTTATCATATGCAATTAAAGAAAACAATAAAAATTTGTTGAAAAATTTTAATTCGTTACACTTTCTCAAAAAATCAGAAAATAATCAAATTGTCATAATCCTATCCAGATTTTTAGGTCTAGAGCAGGGATGCACAGACTTGTTAAAGCCAAGGGCTGCATAGATTCACTGTGACTTATAGGAGGGCCACCAAAAAATACTACTAAAGTTATTATCATATAAGTTATTATCATAAAGTTATATAACTACTAAAGTATATATCATATTATGTTTATTAATCACAAGTTACAAAGCAACATAATCAAAAGTAAATAAAGAATTTTTAATTAGATGTGTGGTATATCATTGATTTAACAATTTTTTTATGTAGGGTTCAACATATGCAGCAGCAGTGCTACCTTGTGTGCATGTACAATTTTTTTAAATTTCCTATTTCACACGTAAATACGGTAAAAATTAAGAAAAAATGTTTATTATTACAAATATGATTATTTTTTCTTATTTTTTAAAAAATGTTATTTGAAAATGCATTGTTTAAAACTATAAATAATATTTTGTTGTGTGATTTGTGTTATTACACATGGTGAGGCGGGCTGCAACAAATCAATGGAGGGCTGCATGTGGCCCACAGTCTGTGCATCCCTGGTCTAGAGTCTATTCAAAACACAGTCCATTACTTTCTGAGTTTTCTTTTATCTCAGAATCCTCTTGGTCGATAATTAAAAAATAATCAAATCATAACAATTATAACAAGTAATAAGTTTATAAATATTTATTATTATAATTTTAATTTTCTGATAAAAAAAGCATCATAAAAATCTTAATTGTGTTTATTTAAGAACTGAATTATGTAAAACTTTCTTATATACTGTTTGATATGATTGACTTGCATTTCATATTCCTCTGATACTGCAAGACAAGCATTATTTGAGTTGAAACTTTTGTTGTTTCTCATAAATCCAGGCTAAAGGAGCACATATCAAAATTTTCATACAAATTACACTTTGTCCTATCCCTAAAAGTTTGTAAATTGGATATACCTGTACTATCAATAATCATGCAATTGATACTTGATTGTCAATAGGAAGTTATCATATGTCATAATAACTCTATCTAATTTGATATAATTATGCATATGTATCATATTATAATAATTATTTCCATCTTTTGCCTAGTAAAATATATGTATAATTCATTGTTAGAACCATTGCTTAGCAATGCCTTAATACTGTATCTGTCAACAACAATCATATGCTGTAGCTTAAATTTATCTTTTATTTTATCGGTTTAATTGTAGTTGATTGAGTTGTGATTAAAATATACATGTTTAACTGAATTGGTGATTTAAACTTTTTGTGAAAAAGCGATTGTAATTAGAATAAAGAACTGTTATCAAATTTTGGATTCAATGATAATGGGAGGATTTTTCTGTATAATCCACAGACTAAGTATCAAAGCATATAATGGCAAACTCCCTTTCCTTTCCATTTAAAGAAAGCAAGAATATCTAAATCAAACATCAAGTTCTTGCTTTGTTGTTTTTTATCATCATAGTATTCATCAAAAATTTGTTCTGCGAAATTATTATGTAATCAAACACTTTATATTGAAATTTTAGAAAAACTTCCTAAAAAATTTTTGAAATTTATGGCCTAATTTATAGCTGGATAAAAAATTTTTGCATCATATCATTCTTCTGTTGCAGTAAAAGAGTTATTAAGAATAAAAGATCATGACATTGGAACATCTGCCATATTTGGAAGGTCTGGTACTATATAACTTTTTTTTGTTCCTGAAAATTATAATCCACCTAAAAAAGGAAAATAATTTGGGGCACTTACATTCATTCAAAAGAGTACAGTGTTGCAATTAAAAGCAACTTCTGCTTCTGCTTTTAATTGCTGCTGCAGAAGTTTCTTTTACTGATTCTTTTAGATCCTGGAAATCATAAATATAGTGCTGCATAAGTGTAACTAGTACTTGAAGGAGATAAACATTGAAATTACTGTAGGTAAAATAATAATTGATTTAAAAAATATTTTTCTTTTCAGCTACATCTTGTATATATGTTAGAGGTGTTGTAAAAAAAGGCTACTGATATAAAAGTGTGATCTTCAATGATATTGATATATGGCTCTATAATATATTATGGCCCAGTCTTTTATGTCATTGCCCTAGAATTTTGGGCAATATTGATAATATCAGCGCACTCCAGATCATATTTGGTCTATATGTTATGAATATTTCCTATTGCTTTTTGGTTGATGATATACAGTAGAATCTTGATATCTCAAATCTCGTGGGAACAAAAAAAAATTTGATATAAAGAGTTTTTGAGATATCGAGGTTCAATTTTAAATAAAGATTTTTATTTCAATAATACATACCATAGTTTTTATTACTGTATAAGACACTCTTTTTTTCATAAAAATTAGTGTCTAAATACTCCTGCATTTTATAAACCAAAGGTTGAAAATAATACAGGTGTCCCACGGTTTACACGATTAATTGATTTCATGAAATAATCGCGTAACATGAAATCATGAAAAGTGAGTTGAAATTAGCATGGTTGAGATAGAGATAGGGGGTTTCTTCAGAAGGATAAAAAAAATGAAAACTTTACACCTGTGAAAAAAGAGTTTTTAATGATGGATGATTTAAACTTATAAACAAAATACACAAATTTTAATGAATAAATGGTTGTGAATGAATTTAATTAATACAATGTCGTAAACATCTAAACATTATATACTTCTGACAGTTTTTAATGCGATGATGAAGGGTTTGGTGAGTCTGGATCATCACTCTCTTGAAATCCCTAGGAGGCTAGGTTGATGATCTTCGACTTTAATGAAACAGTCATGATTCAGCTGATAGGCAGCATTCTTCCTCTCTCTATTATAGCTCTTTATAGCAAGCCAAAGAATTCTGAATTTCTCTCGCAACTTTGGTGCTTCTAGTTTCATTAGAATCATTTTCTTCAATTATTTTGATTGCACTGTCAATGTGTTTAAAAAATTCAGTCATTTGTGTTGTTGTAAGCTATTTGATGGGCTCAGCAACAAAGGGGTTCTGATTTCTGGAAATGGAAAACATCATCATTCATGTTGTTTTCTATTTCCAGAAGGTCTTCATTAGTGAACTCTGATAAGTGAGATTCGAGCAGTTCATCCAGTTTTGTCTAAATTGTTTTAATTTCTTAAATTAATAAACAAAAATTTTTTTTAATTTAAAAAATTAATTTAGTTTTTAAAATAGCGTTATAGCGAAAATGCGTAAAGTTATAATGAGGAATATCTGTACTGAATAAACACTATCATATTGACAAAAACCTATCAACAATTAGAAGTGAAGCTTAGAAAACGAAACTACTGAAACTTCTGTATGGCATGTTCAGTATTCCGAGCTTGCACAAAAATGTTCCGGTTATCGGTAGGACATTACGTTCTTTTGTTAAATTTAAATCTTTTGTTTAAACTCCGAAAGCGAGAGAAAATTCGTATGTATTTTTAATTTCTCTAGCACAAAAATTATTATCTAATTTGAGATAGCAAGGGTTTTGAAAAAAATACTCTGAGATAACTATTGAAATTACATTTGTTTAATGCTGAAAGAACACAAAAAAAAAAAAATTTTTTCCACTATTTCAATAATACATACCATAGTTTTTATTACTGTATAAGACACTCTTTTTTTCATAAAAATTAGTGTCTAAATACTCCTGCATTTTATAAACCAAAGGTTGAAAATAATACAGGTTGTAAAGTTTTGGCCACTGCCCGAAACTTTAGAGAAAGAGTGGCAGAACATAAAGAAAACATCTCCAAAGGTAAACTTACTACAGCTCTAGCACAGAGAGCGTACCAAGCAGATATTAATGTTATTTGGAACGAAGCAAGAATTATTAAAAGTGTTAACAACAAAAGGGACCTAGGGATGAGTGAGATAATAGAAATATTTAAATCCTGCATAGAAAGTAATGTAATTAATATAAAAAGAGCAGAAAAAGTCAGCAATGCATGGAAGTATGCAGTAGAAAATCACCGCTTCTAAATTATGAACTTTTATTAATACTCTGATTAAAAGTTTTCTGGTTTATTTTTATTAATTTGTTTGTAGAAAACATTAATTTCTTGTAAAATTGTGTATTTTATGTAAAGTACATAAATATTCTATGTGACGTATTTTAGAATGTAAAACTTGAATTATGTTATTTTATTCTTGTTCCATGTAAACTGAGGATGGTATTAATGACACCGAAAGCGTTTTTTGATTTATAATAAAGTATTGACGTGTTTTTAACTGCTGAAGTGCTTGTGTTTAAAGAACTTAATCATGTGTCTCTTTAAGCTTGTTCACACTTAGGTTGTAGAAAATTTTTCGATAGAACGTGTGTACCAAGCAAATAAGGATACTGTATAGTAAGCTGTGTAAATTGTGTTTTACAGAGAACTCAAAATAGAGGATCAAACAGCAGATGGACATGTTTTCTGTATAGTACTGTACGTACTATAATATGGTATGTATACTAAACTGCAAAATATACAGTTTTTTAGATATGTTAAGTTTGAATGCTAAATATAAATGTGCTGTATTTTATTAAATTTAATAAATTCAGAGTTCATTTTCATTTCTATATCACACGTGTTTTTGATAAACTGCCATCCCCGATTAGCTGCCAAAATCATCTCCGAACAGATGGTGGCATCTTATCAGGGTTTGACTGCATTTTATTTATCATTATTTTGTATTACTTTTTAATTCTCTTTAAGTGTATTGCTACTGTTTATCTATTTTTCGTTAAAATTTGTCAAATCAGTAATTTTCTTATCATTTGGAAGTATGCACATGAAAATTCCCAATATTAACTGATATTGTGCAAAATATCCTGTCTTGTTTTGGATCGACATACTTATCAAAATATGCTTTTTCAAATATGAATGTCATAAGAAATCAAGAAACCAAATTACAAATGATCATTTGGATGATTGTGATTGGCCACTACTTTATATCAACCTGACAATGAAAATATTGCAAGCTCCAAACAATTCCAAATTTCACATTAACTTTTTTTTTTAAATCAACCAGCATTTCTTGTAACTTGTGAGTTTATAATCATGGTAAAGGACAAGGATCGCTGGGTCGGGCCCAGCACTCCGAAAAAACTTTTCAGAAGATACCAGACCCAGGACGGAAACCTGGATTCTCCTGCATGGCCCATTGACAGCGTTACCACTTGGCCATTTGGCCACTTAGATATCAGGATGGAGGAGTGTGATCTAAATAAAAGAGTAGAATGCTGAATAACTTAATATAGAAAAGTAGCTCGCAAAGTAAAAAAGGTTGAACACCCCTGCTATATAACAAAGTTCTTAATTACAGGTTTAAAATAAAATTAATGTAGAGAAATTCCATAACTTACACAAATAATTGGGACAGAATGTTTTTTTACATAACTCAAAATTTACATAAGTTGGGAAAACAATTTTTTAATAACCTAATTATCAGATCATCAGACAAAATATTTTGATCAAATTTCTATTTGATTTTCAACAAACATTTAAAATTCCCATCAAAAATAGTGGATGATGATAATAGTGCAGCATTTTGTTATAAAAGAAAGAAGGCAATGAAAGTTAGATTTAGGTCAGCATGGGTTAGCAATTCACGTTCATTTATTTAGATAATTGCATTTTATAAGTAAGAAAATATAACTAATATTTACTTTTCTTAAGATTATGTCTCTCAGCTTTAGATTTCTAATTATTAACATCAATACAGCCTTCAAGCAGGAAAAAATTTAATTATCCTTGATTATTTACAAAAATGTTTTTAACTTATTCAGTCCTCTTTAATTGTTTATTTTATAAGTAAATTATCCAGAATATTCAATTATGATTATAAATTAGTAGAAAAATTGATTAATAAAGAACCTATTATTATTTATATACCAATTAAAATGTTCCAAAATGTAATTTAAGGAGTAGAGAATTTCTTAATATAGAATTTCATAGACTTCATAGGTCAAACAATGCCTTTGCTCAAAGAGCTTTTATTAATTATAATAATAAAGTTTAGCACAATGTTTTATTCTTTTCATTTCAAATTATAAGTGATGTTCTTTGGGGGTGATTGCTTGTCTGGAGTTTTCAGCCTGATGGACTTAAAGAGAGAGAATATACAATTACCTAATAGAATGTAACAAATTAATTTTACAATTTAAAAGAATGTTCGTTTCTATAGTATTAACAACAATCAATATTTTTCTAACATACCATCATAATCATGTTTTATATTCTTAAATTGCATCTTTTGTTGATTTAATTATTTATATATGTAAAATTGTTAAATTAGCAAAAGATGCAATATAATGTTCTGCATTTTTAAAATATTTTTGTTTTAACAAACTTTTACCATTAATGGATATCCCTTCTCCCCTATTAATCCATTAAACTGAGATTCTATTGTATTAATGTTTTTAATAATTTTGCTCAATGTTTATTAATTAAAAACAATCTTTTATTGCCTACATCTTGTGTGTAAATATTGCTAAAATAAGTAACATAAAATACTGCAACTGAAATGTAATTACCCTTATAACTTCTACATTATTATTGTAACAAGCTCTATGCAAAGGAGTATATGAATCTTCATCTTTAACATTAACCAAATTTGGATCTTCTTCTAATAATGCTCTCAAAATTTCTACTTCATTATTTTCTGCAGCTTGTAAAACATCTTTTTCAGGGTCTCCTAAAATTACCAAAAATAAAATATATTAATCTTGTTAATACACTTAATAAATTTACAAATACCATTATATCTCTATATAGTTATTTTGTGAAGATATAGTCCTAAAGGTCATGATTTGAGATGCTTATTAACTCTTAACTTTTCTCATAATAAGCCTGAAATCTTTGACTGTAACAATCTACAATGGGGTTTTGATTACAAATTAATGATTTAGAGATTGGATGAGGAAGGCAATGAATTTTAAATTTATTTTTCTAATATGCAGCTGATCAATAAAAAAAAAAAATCACTATAATCAAAGAATCTGAACCTATACTAAGAACAGCTAGGACTAATAAACATTGCAAATCAAGATACATTACTATAGATTGATGATTTGAAATATGCTTTAACAGATGCAATAGACTCAATAGTATTTGTAAATTTATTAATTACAAATTCAAACTTATATCTAAACATTAAGGAAAGATTATCTACAACTAAAGAGAGGCATCATTATGCCTGAAATGCATAATGTATATACAACTAAACTAATAATGAAACTTAATAAGGTGGCTTATTAATAATAATAAGGTGCTTGAGTTTGTAATATTTCAAGTATGTTTATCCATGTTAATTAATTAATTCATTTGTATATATTTAAGTCCATTGTATTTACAGATATAACTGTGTTTATTTAGATAAAATTGGACTCTACAAAATATATTTGCAGTAGGTTTTCAACTTAAACTATTAACTTGTCGCAAAAATTCTCATATAAATTAAAAATCTTGTAAGTCTAACAATGTTTAAATTTATTTTATGTATGAATGCCTACATTGTTAACAGAATAGTAAAATGAAATTTATGAGCATACTTAAGTATAAATAAAAAAAATTTAAGTGACAAAAAAATAAATTGCTTAATGAATTTTTATTTGCACTTTATGGAAATTCAATATAAATATCTGCATATCACTGAAATCACAGAACTCAAAATCACATATAGAGAGAATTTACTATATTTACAGTATCCCATATACTGCAATGACCTACTGCACATAGAGAGGATCTACTATTGATATATTTACAGTATCCCATAATGGTTGAGACAAAATCAACCATAAATTTCTTGTATTTTCAAAGATTATAAAAAAAATGTATTTAATTAATGAAATAAATTTAAAAAAGAACAAAACTGATGTCATAATCCAAGATGGAAAATGTTAAACTACATTGTTAATTTTGTATTTTAAATTTATTTCATTGATTAAACATGTTTCCTTTACAATAGTTAAGATTGGCAATACTTTAAATTATTTATTAATATACAGTAGAACCTCAATATCTTGAATCTCACAGGAACAAAAAAAATTCAATATAAAGAGTTTTCGAGATAAAGGTTCAATTTTTTTTATGTCAATAATACATACTGTAGTTTTTAATACTGTATAACACACTTTTTCCATGAAAATTAGCACCTAAATACGCCTGCATCTTATAAACCAAAGGTTGAAAATATCACTGAATAAACATGATTGACAAAAATCTATCAATAATTAGAAGTGAAACTTATAAAATGAAACTATTGTACGGCATGTTCAGTATTCCAAGCATGACAGAAAAGTTCCTGTCCGGTTATCGATAGCACATTTATGTTCTTTTGTTAAATTTAAAGCCTTTCTTTAGACACCAAAAGTGAGGGAAAATTCGTAAATATTTTAAATTTCTCTAGCACAAAAATTATAAACCAATTTGAGATAGCAAGGGTTTTGAATGTAATTTGAATACTTAGATATAACTATTGAAATTACATTTGTTTAATACCGAAAGCGCATGGAAAAAAATTTTTTCCCACGTATCAAGGGTTTCGAGATAGAGAGGTTCAAGATAACAAGATTACACTGTATTTTTTTTTTTTTTAATATAAAAATCTTACCAGATTCATTCATAACATTTTCAGAATTTTTACCCTCAATATCCAAATTTCCAACTTCATCCACAAGTATTTCTTCATCATCTGACATTTTTATGATCTAAATAGAGAAATCACAAACTATTTTTTAAAATTTATAAAATTAACTATTAGGATTATATGAATGAAGTAAACGATCTTATTGATATATTTGTGGAATATTTAAACTGCATTTATAAGAGTATTTAGTAAATAAAAGTAAACAACAAGCCAAATAAGTAAGATAAATCGTTTATTCAAATGATTTATCTTACTTATTTGGTTTGTTATTTACTTTTATTTAATATCTAAAGTAAGAAGTTATTTCAGTAAGAGTATTTAGTTTACTGAATCTAATAAATACATGCAAATAATGTAATCATTAGTTTGTAGAATAGGAATTTTTTAATATATAGCATTTGCATATTTATTTCAACCTTTTGCAAATTTATTTAACCAATCCAATTTGAGATAGCAAGGGTTTTGAATGTAATTTGAATACTTAGATATAACTATTGAAATTACATTTGTTTAATACCGAAAGCGCATGGAAAAAAATTTTTTCCCACGTATCAAGGGTTTCGAGATAGAGAGGTTCAAGATAACAAGATTACACTGTAAATCTAACTTGTTTAACTGATTACTTTATTATGCATGCTTGTAACTGAGCCCAATCTCATAATATATGTGAAATCAGAATTTTGACAGATTATTTTTCATAGTTTAATGATAAAAATAGCTAAATTTATAATAAATTTCTCTATATTTAATACAATATTTTTTGGATTTCAAACACTTCTTCACTGCCAAGAATGAAGAGAAAATACAGGAGTTTGATATATCAATTCTCTGATAATGGAACAGCTAAATTTTTCTATTCATTCATTACTTTGTATAATTTAATGCTGTAATAAGAGTCAGAAGATGTCCTATCTCCTTTCAATAAGAATTGATATTTCATTCAAATGCTTGAATTATTTTATGATGTAATAAATCTAATGCAAATCCTGTAAGAATAATCATAGTTATAATATTTTAATCAAAAATTTGGTAAAAAAAGCTAAAATAGAATTTTCTTCTTAATATTCAACTAGAAGAGATACTGCTGAAATAAAAATGAACCAATATTGTTGAAAGATTATTCATTAATGTATGTCTTAATAATTATGGCATTACAGATTGTTTTAATATTGGCTGATAGATTTCTACATTGATAAGTAATTTTGTTGTGTGTTAATCATTTCTGGTTAGATTTTCTATCATTTTTGATTCCCAGAATAGAATTTTCTTTTTTTAAATACAGTGACTACTTAACTTATACTATTTCAGTTTTGTTTATAGTATATTAATTTGGCCAGTTCCATTATAATCCAAGATTTATTGACATGGAATTTTTGGTGATAATTTTATAAAAAGTAAACAATTAAATTAGTTTTCATAATTTTTTTGCTTTGTATAGAGTATAATTGGATAGATTGGATGACATTATAAAAACTACTAATTGTAAGAATTCTAATGATATATAATATTTATATATCATTAGAATCCTTATGTTTATAAGATATATAAACAAAGTTCAACCTGCTTTCTAATCAATTCCAACTTAAAACAAGCCTTTTTAGCAGGAAAAACACTTTTATTAACTACTAGCATACCCATGTCCAGCATTGCTCAGGCAGTTCATTGTGCATTACTTAAGTTTCTCTTTCTCTTAAATTATAACCTTTTAGATGATCTTCAGGATTTTTTTCAATGTATTTTGAAAATCTTTCCCATACAGATATGTTTTCTATTTGAAATATGTGTCTTTTCGAATGTTCACTATTTTTTATTTGAAACATGTGTCTTTTCAAATGTTCACTTCTTTATCTTTCTTTCTAATAGATAAGTTTTCTATTTGAAACGTGTCTTTTCGAATGTTCACTTCTTTATCTTTCTTTCTCTATTAAAATTTGTCTTTTCAAATGTTCACTTCTTTATCTTTCTTTCTCTATTAGAATTCTGTTCGATTTGCTCGATCTTCTCTAATGTTTTGTTTAGCATCAGGAGTTAATTCACCCAAAGAGTTCTTTCTTTTTCGGGGCATTATTAAATCTATACAACTATACGATAAACAAAAATGTTATATCAAAACACGTGAAACAACAGTTATAGTCTCGAACCAATAACCATCAAGAAATACGTGAATTAATCTCAAATACAGATTTTTCTTCATAATAATAACTTACATGAAAAAAATAAAATAATCAGTGATTGAAAAAAAATGATAGATTAAATAATAAATCAGTAGTAGCATAAATAATTTGATAATTTTTATAAAATTCTGTTGTTATAAGTCAAATTGTTGCATTGCTATGGCAATGATGGTCTCGTTTCTCTACACGTGATAATGATTTTAGTGACAATCTTAAGGGGCATTAGGAAATAACAGTTATAGTCTCGAACCAAGTGCATCAAAAAATATGTGAAGTAATCTCAAATGCAGCTTGTTCTACATAATAAAAACTTACAATAATGAAATCATATAATAAAATAATCATTGATTAAAAAAAAGTAATAGATTAAATAATAAATCAGTAGCAGCACAAATAATTCAATAATTTTTATAAAATTGTGTTAATGTAAGTCAAATTGTTGCGTTGCTATGGCAATGATGGTTCGTTTCTCATGATAATGATAGTGACTATCTTAAGGGTATTAGGAAATTCAGGCTATCTTGCCTTATAATTGAACACACACACACACACACACACACATTCACACACATTTAGATTTATATGTATCAATATTATATATAGATAGATTGGATATCTCTTAATAGCCATTAATATTATATATATATATAGTAGTAGTAGTAGTAGAATAGGGAGGGGCCTATTTCAGCCCAAGCATAGACGACCAACATTGGTCTATTGTACACTATATATATAGATTAAATATCTCTGCCATAGCTGCGAATAACACGTGATCATTAAGCCTAACCAAAGTTTAACATAAGTACCACGTGGTCACTAAGCCTTAAAGTATATTAGGCTAAATAAAGTAATTAAGTATTAATCATAGAAAATTTGAGAGAAAGATTTAAAAAAAAATCTTAAAAACCTTTTAATATGAAATCTTAAGTTCAATAATTTGAAAAAAAAAACTTTAAAAACCTTTAATTTGAAATCTGAAGTTCAATAGTTGAAAAAACCTTAAAAACCTTTTAATATGAAATCTGAAGTTCAATAATTTTACCTTAAAAACCTTTTAATATGAAAGCTTAAGTTCAATAATTTAACAAAATAATACCTTAAAAACTTTTTAATATGAAATCTTAAGTTCAATAATTTTACCGAAATAAGAAAGATTTTAAAAACCTTTTTAATATGAAATCTTAAGTTCAATAATTTAACAAAATAATATACAGACATACTCATACCCTCCATTAAAAGCAGTCTCATTGAGTTATAATGAGTTATGTATAAAAATCACATGTCCATTATGAGCCAATGAAACTGCTCAGTTACCAAAGATACGATCATAGTAATCCAATGATATTGGCTAGCTAACGTGTCATGTGGTCACTGTAACCCAATGAGGTCGTTCAAATAACGTTGATCTTCCATCTTTGATTTTTATCAAGTAATTTACACCAATTATAATTAAACAAACAAATTTCTAATAATCAATACCTATCTTCAAATCTCCCTATCTAATTCCCCTAACAAACAGAAGTTGTTTCATAAGAATCCATTCAGCCGTTCTCATGTTATAATTGTACACGCATGCTCAAGCATTTCAGATTTATAATATATATAGATTGTTAATAAAGGCTTGTTTTAACTTGGAATCCTTGTTTCTTGTGTTAGGCAATATTTTAATGATAAAAATGCTTCCAATGTAATAATTTATAAAGTTATGAATAATCAGCACATCATTTGAAACTGTGTAATGTGACAGCCCTTTTTTATCATTATTTTTTATATTAATTTTGTCAATGAAATTTTGTACATATTAATTTTTAAGATTGATGATACTTTTTTAATATAATACTAAAAACGTAATACTAAAAAATTATTATGGATACTTTTTTAATTAAAATTAGTTAAAAAAAAAAATTTGAGTTCAATTATTAATTAATAGATGGCACCACTCATAGATTTAGTAAAATATTGGCGCCACTCATAGATTTAGTAAAATTAATTATTATTATAATTATGAAAATTATTATTCTAATTACGAGATGGCGCTAACTTTAGTTCAAATTATTTCCAATCATTAAATTATTCCGTTATAATTCAAGGGCTAGAATTTGGCTTGTAAATTTGGATTTATTTGAATAAGTTCCCTTGATGTTTGTATTGTAAAGTCTAATACTTTTTTAATTTTTGTTGTTTTCAAATTTTCATAATTCTTTTAATGATTTGATGTCTGTATGCTATTGAATACTTTTTTTGAATATAAATGTCATAACAATAATATTTAATATAGAATGAACATTAAAGTGAGTTGAATTTTGGTCAAAATGATTCTTGTGATAAGAGAGAGACAGTGACCATTGTCGAGTCTAATTATTCTGCCTTATCTCTTGGCTAAATAAGCTTTTCAATTGTCATGGATATTAGATTGGTAATATGCTTATCTTTTAATTTATTGAATCTTTTTTTCAGTGTGAGGTCTGTAGCAAACTAGTTGACCAGGTTGCCTACGATGTGACATCATAAGTCAGAGGTGTTCAACCCGTCGATCGCGGAGTGATTTTTGGTCAATCTCTTGTTTATTCTTCCTTACAAATTTAATTAAAACTGAAAACACAATTTATTTATCATTATTTTATATTATTTTTTAATTCTCTTTGTGTATTGCTATTATTTATTTATTTTTCTTTAAAAATATCAAATGAATAATTTTCTTATTATTTGGAAGTATACACATGAAAAGTTTCCAATATTAACTGATATTGCGTTCTGTTTTGTTTCGGATCAACATATTTTCTCAGAATTCGCTTTTCCAAATATGAATGTCATAAAAAAATCAATTAATAAACCAAATTACAAATGATCATTTGAATGATTGTCTGCATTTGGCCACTTCTTCATATCAATCTGACTATGAAAATATTGCCAGCTCCAAACAATGCTAAATTTCGCATTAACTACGTCAGTGAGTGCATTTAACTGCATAGTTGTACATAATCAAATATCAGGTTGGAGGAATGTGATCTATATAAGAGAGTAGATCACTGAATAAGTTAGTATAGAAAAGTAGCTTGCATAGTAAAAAAGGTAGAACATCACTGTCGTAGGTCATAAGCAGGTAGCTAGAGCAGCTTATCTGGCAAATATGCACAGGTAAAATATAGTGACATTTACAATTGACCAATTAACTTAGATTTCCTTTCTCTCGCACCACCTCCTTGTTTGTTGACATCATGGCAGACGAAGAGATTGAAGACAATATTTTGTTAGCAGTATGTGCTACTGTTTTCATGGCAGTAAGCAACTCACCTCTCAAAAGGCATTGAGGATGTGACAAAAAATGAATTTCACATTGAGAGGGAAGAAGAACCGTGAATATACTGGTTCAAGAGCTGCATTTCGAAAATGTTTCATCATATTGGTATTTATGATTATTATAATTAATAAAAATACATTTAAATAAAATGTTTTGACTTCCGTATGATGTAGTCATTTCATAATATTACAACAATATCATCATATTACATCAGTATTATCATATTACATTCCACTTGTTTGATAGTTGTGATTCCATCTTTGTTTGTCCAAACAAAAATAGCGTGATTTCTATCTGTCATTCTGTAATGCGATAATGTTTATTGTGCATGATCATCGACACTTGGTTGTTGAAAATATCAAACAAGACAGAAAAATCTAAGGTTGCCATCCAAGCCTCCATTGATGATGCAAAATGATGAGGTGCCAACAAATGGTCTCTGCTTGGGCATTGGCACCAATCGGGTTGCACTGATATCACCTAGTTTGCTATCAGCCTGAGAAATATATTTATGTTAATTTTTAAAAAATATTTTATCTTTAATGAAAATCTCAGAATCAAGGCATTATAACTAAAAAAAAGCAAGATACTCATATCAACACTAATCAGGGGATTAACCTTTTCAAATTAACCAAACCAATTCAGCCAAACTTCTCCTGGCGGACAAAGTCTAAATTAAATTTTTCTAACGATTATTTTTGAATTAAAGCTATGGTGCTATCATCTGTTGAGTTAATAATTAATTAAATTTAGAATTTAGTACTAAGGTGGCGCTATCTAATAATTAATGATTATACTATAATTTTTAAATTAATTTTCCCGATTGTGTTTGAGCACTATCCCAAAGATCCCAGTTTGAGTCAAACTGGAACTTTGGGATAGTTGTCCAACGCCTTAACCAGTTAGACCACGGCGACCTATGGCAGAATTCCATATCGGGAAGCTTATACATTGATTAATAAAGAGACTTTATCGGACAAGGCCAAAACTAGCGCTCCCAGGCGGGCTATCTATGTAGCCGCGGGCCCTCTTGGCAAACTTGGGCAGACAGACTTGGCTCAAGTCAGAAAATACTCATATCAACACTTAATTCAGACTTTGTCTGCCAGGGGAAGTTTGGTTAATATGAAAATCAAGATATTGTAAAGTACAATATTACAATATTGATTATATTAGGAAGCTGATATAATATGTAGGGATAGATGTATGTGAGAGCTATCTGATCATTTGTATGTGAATGTTTTTTTCTTTAAGTACTGCCATTCTCTCATAAGCATGTGAGCATGATGATGATATGTATTTTTTATACATTTTGCATGTTTTCATTACCCAGCATAGTATCATCCAAGATGCCTGTGTCAGGTAATTAAAATCTTCAATGATTCTATTTAAAATGATAACAGCAAAATGTTTATACTTAAGACCTCTGACTGGGTGTCGGTGTTGGTGTCGGCAATAACTTTCTCATTGCTCATAATTTATTGGTTTTAAATTTAAAAATTGTATTAAATAATTATTTTCTTTTTCAGATAGATAAATAATTTTTTCACTAATAAATATTGAATAAAAATGTGTTCTAAAAAAATTATTTGTGCGTGTTTACTGTCAGAGGAGTTGGTGTGGGCAAAATAAAAAATGTAGGTGTCAGTGTTGACACATTTTCCTGCCAACACCCCAGCCTGGTTTTAATACACCTATGTCTTCTCACAGTGTGTTTGATATCAATGTAGTGTAGTATATATCAGCATTTCTCAAACTGTGGGTCGCGACCCTAAAAGGGGTCGCGAAGCGAAATTCTGGGGTCGCAAGTTTATATGTAATTTCACAAACGCCCAATATTTAACGTATGACAACATAGGAATTTTCGGTGTGGTTGGTTGATTGTGTTCATCTTAATAAGTGTGTAAATGACTTATATACTTGTACATTTTATTTCATATTTAATACCTGGGGTCGCGAAAAATCTCATAAATTAAAAATGGGGTCGCAAAAAGTCTCGTAATGAAAAATGGGGTCATGAATGAAAAAAGTTTGAGAAACGCTGGTATATATGAAAGTTTGCTGCGGTCACAGTTCATATTTATGATCAGTCATCAAGAGTAAGTGTTTTTGAAGATGAGGAGCAAAAGGAACTTGCAGTGGATTTTCTCAAAAGTTTAACCACTATTACGGAAATTATGGATCAGTTGTACAAAATGATCCAAATTCTGATAGAAGTTCAAAGGCAAAACGAAGTATCATAGATGCAATGTCTTGGTATTGACAATTGCTTGCTGGAAGGAAAGAGTATTGACAATTGCTTGTGCTGGAAGGATTTTTGAAGGAAAGAGGAAAAAGCAAAAGACATTAGATGACTTCTTAATGAAAAAATAAAAAGTGTCAAATGAGGAAGAACCTTTCTCATCACAAACATAAATTAGAAAGTATCAAATGAGGAAGAACCTTCCTCATCACAAACAAATTATTTACTCAAATATTCTTGATTTTCATAAATGATTTATGAATACAAATTGATATTAGCAATAAAAAAAATCTATAATTAATATAATAGTAATAATACGTTATAAAATAAAATAAAAAAATGGTACATATATTTTTTTATTCATTGTTCTGTTTCACCTTTTTAATTATTTACATGTTACGATGATCTCGTTTAACACTGTTTCGTTTAGCGCTTGTGTTCTTTGGAACGTATCCCCCATGTTAAATGGAGTGTTACTGTATTTGATATACCAGTTTCTAGCACACTAGAACCATGTGCTGATGTGAAAAATACTACAAAATAGCAACAACAGATATTTGGTAGCAATTGAAGTAAAATTTCTTAAAGAAAAATGTGACTGTGAGATTGCTTTATCAAAATTTCTGAATTTTAAATCGAGGATTTTTTGCCAAAAATCCAAAAATTAGAAAATTTTTTAGAAATTGGCAAATTTTAGAAAGTTTGCCAATTTCTAAAAATTGATTACTGTACTATTTACTGTATGCTCTAAAATATCTGGTTTTAGAGGACACAGTAAATAGAAATATCTATGATGATTATAAAAATTGAACCATAGATACATTGTTTAATAATTTACCAAAAACTTATATACTTTATCTTTATTTAAAGAACTGCTTGGAAATCAAATGTTAAAGTTCAGTATTTTCGAACATGAGTGGCTTCAATCAACCAGTCACTATAAACTGGGAAAAACTCATTTTTATAGACGAAAGCGGATTTAATCTTCACATCAGATGATCTCAGGCTCGCTCGAAGATTGGTACTAGGTCAGTGATTACTGTCCCCACTGTCGGAGGACGGAATATCACACTTATTGTTGCACTGAATAATCAAGGAATTGTTCACTCAAAAATTATATCTTCCAGAACCACAACTGCAGAACTCTTCTGTGAGTTTGTCAGGGAATTTGAAACGAAACTCCAAGACTCAGAAGATGGTGTACTGATCATGGACAATGCTCGGATTCACCGGTCACATGCAATAGAAGATATCGTGGATTCTTCCTAAATGAGTATTAAATTTCTGCCACCTTATTCTCCAATGCTCAATTCAGTTGAGAAAGCTTTTTCTAAAATTAAAATTAAAGCTAGGAAAATACTAAGCCGTCGGGAAGAACATCAGTTACCGGAAGTCATCGCATTTAGTTTATCTAGTATTACTTCCCAGGATTGTGCCAATTATGTTATAGACATGTTTCTTTTGTTACCAGCTGCAGCTACTAGCCAACCACTGCACTGAATTTAATGTATATAATAATAAATATTTTTCTATTTAAATTTTATTTTGAAAATAAATTTTATTTTCATATATTCTATCGATATTATACTTGTTTATTCACTCTTCTTTCTTACCATTTTTTTTTAAACTGTTCATAGCTGAAAGTTTGAATGTACTGCAAAAGGTTTAAATACATTTTCAAAAGGTTTAAATATATTTGCTAAAAGTTTAAATAAATTCATGTACAGTTTAAATATATTTGCAAAAGGATTAAATCAATTTGTAAAAGGTTGAAATAAATATGTGAATGCTAAATATTAATTATAAATCTCATATTAAATGAACTTAGGTTATTTTGACTTATATGTGTATTAATACAAATATAATTCTTGCTACAAATATAAATGTTCATTTCACAAATATATATCAAAAAGTTTATAATTTAAAAATGATACTTATATTCAAGTTTATAGGTAATTCGATGTATGTATTGTATTCTGTATTGTTTAATGTATACTATTTAATAGACTGTTACAGTGTCTTTTATTCAAATTTCAGAAATAAATGTCCAATTGTAAAGCAAGGATTTTATATAAAATCTGTCATCTTGAAATACTATATTAATGCATTAAATTAAATACTTATGTAATACATTTGCTTTTGCTTTAATTTTGCTATTGTAATTTTAAAAATTTCTATCATTATGTTCTTAACTGTGCAACTGCCATTGTTTCATTTTTGATCAACAATTTTGCTTACTTCTTTTACTATTGTATCATGTATATTTTCCAATTTATCCTCCCACGTGACAATTGCTGCATTAATTATTCATAAAATTATAAATTATTATATCAAACTCACCTTTTCATCATAATGCAAGTATTATATATTATTAGAATTCTTAGAGTATGTAATCTTAACATTTTTGTCCAATCTACTTGATTATGTTTATATTGCACCAAAAAATTGTTAAAAAATCTTTGTTTATTTTCTTGTAAAAATTATTAAAATAAAATGCCAATAAAACTTAAAATACAATGAAATTAATAAAAATTTAATCTGATATGTTCTAAGTGTACCTTAAAAATTTCATAACAATATATTAATTTTTTGACCCTACAAAATCTTCAAATTGATAAACCAAATGAATAAGTCACATAATTAATCTGCATGATTACTTCTAACTGTATATTTCAAAAAGAAAATTATCTATAAAATAATGGCAAAATGGTAGATTACCTGCTAGTGAAAGGCATGTCACATCACATCCAGCAGCATGCGTTGTTGCCTATATAGTAGGCTTTTTTAATGTATACATATGTCCTCAGATCACAATGTAGCTGTTGGTTTAAAGATTTGTGTTAGTCGATTTCTACATTGTGGTCTGGAGAACCTATATATATATTCATTTAAAAAGCTTGTTATGTAGGCAATGCCATGTTGCTGGATGTGATACGACACACCTTTCACTATCATGTAGTCTTATCATTTTGCCGGGCTTTTGCCCCATATGGGATCTTCACCATTGAACTCAGGAGTGGTTAATTAGGGGATTCGGTAAAGGGGGGTCAAATTCCGCCGGGATTTTTTCTCTTGTACCCAATATTTACATTAAATGACGATATAAAAGTTTGTATTTTTATTTTGGCTTGATAATCATTAACCAATTTAATTACATCAAATTAACTATTCATATTCATGGATGATTGCCATTTTCAAACAAAGTTTAATATTTAACCATAGTTACCATATTTAAACATAGTTACATAGTTACTATCAGTTGCTTACAATGACAACAAATATATACACTGCGATATAGTTATGATAATATATGATATTACTGTATTCAGCAAAAATCATAATTGACAATATAGAATTCAGTTTTCCATCAATTTTATTATTTACAAAAAGCATTTTTACGATCATATTAATCCTTCAAAATAATTTATTAACTTCATTTATTAGATCAATACAACAGTCAAACATTAATATAAATAAATCATACGAAAAATTGAGGTTTAGTTGAAATTTAATGCAAACAAATCTTTCAAACTTACCGAGTATCACAGCCGAGTATCTGCAATCTAAAATTTATAGTTCCCAATAAATTCTACAGATGGCTACTCAAAAAAGTCTTTTGCGCTATCATAAAATATTTAACATAAAAAATATACTTTCAAAATTGTGAAATATCACAAATTTTAATAAAATTTATATGTAATTTATTTATATAAAGTAATTAATGTGTAAGTAATAAAATATGAAGAAATTAATTCACGCATGAGAAGTTTATAGTGTATTGTGATATAAATTTTATAGATAAGCATAAATTTATTTATTCACAATTTATTACGTTGATTTCTCTCTCCTGTTTTATAATATTTTCCAATCATTCGTTTCTAAGTGGTATGGTCAGTCGGATGACTCAGTTTGTAGGTTACTTACCCCAAAGACAGTCGGAGCTGTGCAGAAACCAAAGATCTATGCTTATCCCTCATGGGATACTCGTATATTGTATCTGGTGGCGGTCATTTTTAGAGCCCACCACTCATGATGCGATCAATCGAAAGGTTAAGGATGGGATTCAATGAACTGGACCCAGACTTTGCTGAAAAACAGAAGGTATGGGACCAGTGATGAGGTTTAGGGGGCTCGCGCGAATCCTTTGTTAAATTTCTAATTTGCGAGCCCCTTGTTTTTGTTTGCTTGTTTATTTATTCCAAAAAACACCTGTCTTATGTTTCATAATTATACTTTGACTTATGTTAGTCTTTCTCTTCTTCGTATTTGCGTATTTGAATTTCCATCTCGAATAGTGGCGATAATGCCCTCCGAAACAGGGTAGGCGGGTAGGACAGCGCGCAAAAGAGTTTGAAACGTGGGAAGGGTAAGAATTAAGGTTAGGTTAGTTAAGCTGCCATATCGCACGAGGGATATTTTGTGTCTGGGGGTGGCCACTTATAGAGCCCACCACAGACTTGCCAACGCCCATGATGGGGTCAACCCGATGGTTGAAGAATGGGATCCAACGGCCTGGCCCGGACCCCTCCTGAAAAACTGGAGGTGTGGGACCCGGATTCTCCAATGTAGTAAGCCACAGCTTTACCACGCGGCCATCCGGCCAACTGTAAGAATTAAGATATCGTCTGGTTTCGTTTAAGTTCGGTCAAACGACATAACACAATTCCTAACAGTATAAAAAAAGTTAAAGTCGTTATGGAGACTATCGCTATTAGTAGCGCTGAAGCTGAACGAGCTTTCAGCTCAAAGAACAATATTTCCACATGAAGATCTTTGATTGTACAACATATTTCAGATTTAATGACAATCTCTTTAAATGGGAAACATTTAAGAAAATTTAATCCTAAACCTTATGTAAATTTTTTTGAAAAATCATCGTTCAGTTTTAGAATCTCTTACATCAACTGACGTGAAGAATAAGAAAAGATGTGGCAGATTCTGGCATAAACTGTGCCGCGTAATTAAATTTACTCGTTATTTTGTGTAATTTCTGTAATATTTTCTGATTTTTTTTATTTGTTTTTTATTTTAAAATATTTTCTTATGCATGCATAATTGTTTGTATTTTCTGTTTTTGTAAAAAGTAAAACATTTAATTAGAATTTGATATTTTGGTTTTATAAGATAAAGTGCGAGCCCTTTGTTAAAATTTTCATAGCTAACCATTGTGTGGGACTCAATATTGAATTCATTCTCTACGCTTCCACCGCGGCCATCCGGACTCAATTCTCTGATCCCACTTCATCAGATTTTTATGAGATCCTCATCTTTTGCCTGACGGCTGATTTCACTATAGTAGTGGGTGGATCGCGGTATTGATTGGAATGCCCCGCCACTTAGAAATCTGTCAGTTGTAATTATTCTTTTAAGCTTCACTAAAAGAATAGTAATAATTGAGACGAATTGTGTAAAGGAGTAATAAGAAACTACTCCTTTACACAATTTGGTGTAAAATAATAATAATAATAAGAGAGACGTATCTGACAACAGGAACGGACTGGGACATTTTCGGTTCTGGCATTATCCTGAAATAACCCTATCGATTAGCGGCCCACTAGTTAGACTTGGTATTAGGACAATTCGTCGCGCGGATATATCGTCGCAAGGACATTTCGCCGTAAGATATAGAAAAAATAAAGACAGGTGTATTTTAAAAAAATTAAATAACTTTTTTTATAAAGTTTTTTACAATACTCCTGTCTATTTTTATATCTTAATGTCCTTGCGACGATATATCTGTAACAGATATTAAATAAATTAAATACATAGTATTTTTTACAAAACAAATTTTAACGACAAAATAAAAATAATTACCTAAAGTACAAGTCTTTTATTTGTGTGCAAATACTAAAATATTGATAAATTTGAATAAAAATGAATGAAGAAGAATCAAACAAATATACATTATAGTGAAAATGCGGTGTGTGACATAAAAAATCGGTTCGTCGGCTGCCGGCCCATATTGTTACGACGGCATCGGCCAACCTTCTGGCATTTGCCAGGACGCCCATCTGACAAAGATGAAAAGTGGTCGACCGGATTGGCAGCGTGGAAACATTATCTGAGATATATTACTTGATCTGCATGAAAGTTATACAAACTGAATCCAGTTATGGAATGTTAAAACATAGGAGTTATGCAATTTTTAATCTAGGGTATTTCTATGTTACCTTGTGGGTACTAGTTTCAGTGATCAATTAATTAATCTATGATACCCATAGGATTTTTTTGTTAACAGATGACGCCACTTTCCATTCAGGGAGAATACTATTTTTGTTAACAGATGACGCCACTTTCCATTCAGGGAGAATACTAATATTTTTTTTTGTTAACAGATGACGCCACTTTCCATTCAGGGAAAATACTAAGTGACGGGGCGAAATAAGCCCTTCCACAGGCTGCCCCTCCCTGTGGAGGGGTCAGCGGATTGTGGAGGGACGGGGACAGGGATCGACGGGCCGGGCCCAGACCCCATGATAAATATTTTCAAGGGGCCCGAGACTCGAACCCGGGTCCTCCAGAGTGGAAAGCCGAAACGTTTTGAGTCCTCACGCGGAATCCGCGTGAGAATAGGATCAACTAGATAGGCTGGACCGGGCCCGGACCCCATGATAAATATTTTCAAGGGGTGGGACCCGGGTCCTCCAGAGTGGAAAGCTGAAGCGTTTCTACGCGGCCAATCCGGCCAGGGGATCGACGGGCTGGGCCCGGACCCCATGATAAATATTTTCAAGGAGTGGGACCCGAGATTCGAACCCGGGTCCTCCAGAGTGGAAAGCCGAAGCGTTTCCACGTAGCCAATCCATCAGGTCCTCCAGAGTGGAAAGCCGAAGTGTTTCCACACGGCCAATCCGGCCATCCTCCAGAGTGGAAAGCTGAAGCGTTTCCACGTGGTCAATCCGGTAATCCTCCAAAGTGGAAAGCCGAAGCGTTTCCACGCGGTATCCGGCCAAAGTATTATCCATTAGAAAAATACAACATTATGTCTTTGTAAACTGGTCCGGCCGACTGATACCTATCAGTGCCGGATCTAGCTAGTGCGGGGCCCCTCAAAATATGACTTGTATGTATAAATAAATTAACATTTATAAATAAAGACCCATTTTTGTCGGCTGGATTGGCTACGTGGAAACCCTTCGGCTTTCCACTTTGGAGGACCCGGATTCGAATCTCGAATCCCACCCTTAAAAATATTTATCATGATCATGAATCGGGTCCTCCCGTCGATCCCCGTCGTCCACAATCCGGTTGATCCCTCCGCAGGGATTGGACAGCGTGTTTCAGATGGGACACTTCCTATACTTTCAATGGTAACTTTTCAAAATGACGCAGTCATATAAAGAACCAATCATATTACTTGTTTAGAACGTAACATAGATGGTGCTATAAATAACCAATCACATTGCTTAGAACGTATTCTAACTTAGATGGCGCTATTAACAGTTAAACGTCATTATCATCAAAGAAATAAAAGAAGTCAGGATATGATATCACAAAAATAGCTGTACTTCCTGTATAATCGTTATTATGACTACTATTATACCTTCTCGATTTGTTTTCGATTTTAAGAAGTTAAATGTATTTTTAAAAATAAAAAGTTGATTTTTAATCATACTTTAGATTTTATACATTCGAATTACGTATAATACAGATTTGCTACTAATTTCTTTCCGAATTGTTAAACAACGAAACCTGTTTTCATATATTTATATTCTATTTTCTAGCATCAGAAAACAACGTATAATATATTACATTAATGAAACCTGTATTCATATATTTATATTCTATTTTCTAGTATCAGAAAACAACGTATAATATATTAATATAATTTTATTGAAAAGTGATATTTGTACAAACTGGAGTTGTATATCAAAAAATATGTTAGTGATACTAACTAACAATAATGAAAACATTTCAAAATAACTAATATACAGTACGTTTACTAAGCCTAAGCGGATGAGTTCTCTCTCTCAGCAGAAAATACGTTGTATAATATTATAAATTCCAATCTTCTTCTTCCTGTTTATATGAAGGAGGATATGGCCCATAAATTCAAATCTACACTACAATACCTTTTATAAATAACTAAAGTTAACTTCGATCCACGAGCTACGATCAAACGTCTTAAGAAAAACAAGATGGCTACTAGAAATTAAAACTGCTTTGTGGGAAACAGATTACTACCATGGTAGAAGAAAACATGGTATGTTTATGCGCATGTCTGACGTACGCCGTGACGTCATCTTGGATGAAAACACAGTATCTCCCGTAAATAAAGTTAATTATGAATTACTCTCCACTGCTATTTACTATCACAAAAACTTTTTTGTGAACCTGATGATGGCCGCCATGAAGGCCGAAACCGTTTGTTCTTAACCGAATAAAGTTAATTATGAATTACTCTCCACTGCTATTTAGTGCGTTTTAATATAAGAATTAAACAGAGTATAAACAGTTATTAAGTAATATGAATAACATTATCATCTTATAGGATAGAGGAATCTCCAACTGTGCTTGCATATGGAGAAACAATGGTCTAAGATTTCATTCCTATATTTTCTGATATTCATGTTTCTTCTAGAAAACAAGTATATGTCTGTGCAGCCACTTAACAAAATGCCATCCCAAACCATTAGACTACATCCACCAAAAATCTGTCTCTTTTGAATATTAGAGGGATAACAAAGTGTCCCTGATTCTCTCTATATCAGGGTATACCTAGTCACATTGCAGAGTAAATATGAACTCCTCTGTAAACAGTATAGACTTCCACTGAGTTTGTCAAATTGGCATATCATCTTAACCCCATCACAGGAGGGAACATTTGAAATGGGAAAGAGGAACAGACTCCTTTGTGAAGCCTTCCTTGCACAATAGCTATAGCAAAAGCAGATAACAGGTGTGTTGGAATAGCAATCCTGTTCTTCTGAGCTGATAATCAAAGATATTCATCATCCATCAGAATAATAAGCTTCAATCTTCCACTGCTATACTTCTGGGATGCTGTTTGGATATTTTGAAACTGGCTCCACAGCCTATGAACCATAGTACAACTAATATTTAATCATTTGGCTATTTTTGCCTAACTTTAGCATGCTTCTAGTCTTGCAATTGTTTTCCATCTCAATTCATTAGTTAAATCACATCTACTAGCTATATACAGTCCTCAACTTATATAAGTGAATTGTTTCATGAAACACTATATAAACCAAACCATATGTATGTCAGAGCATACCTTATACAATACTAATATGTCACAAAGACAAAAATAAAAATGGTTATATTAAAGAATAAGCACATAAGTTGCAGAATAATGCAGTGATTTTCCATCTTGGAGGATCTGAATTCAATTCAATTCCCACACCTCTAGTTTTTCAGAAGAAGTCTAGGTTTGGGATCAGCTCATATAATTAAAACCTTACATAAATATGAATTTACATATGTCAGACTTATATAAATCAAAGATTGTCTATATATTCTAAAATACTACTATCTGGATTTTTCTTTTTCACAGTTCAAATTCAAAAATTGGTCAACCTTTATGAAGTGATTTTTATAATGCAGCTAATATGCAGTCCTCAGTATATGCAAAAATAATTTGCATATTTATTCTTATTTAGCATTGCACTCTATGTAATATATATTAATTATGCGCATATCCAGCTACTTTTTAAAAAATTATTGCCATTTTTCTGTTTGTTCCTTAATTTATGGAAACTAGTGTATATTAAGTATTGCTCATTAATAAATCTAAGCGATACTTAATAAAATTATCTAATATATTAGTACATCAATGTTTATGTGCAGCTCACAAATTGATGCTATGCTATTTATTTTTTTTTTTATTTGATTTTACTGCAGTGAAAGTAAGCATATTTCAAAACTGGTAAACATGTAACTTAGCTGTGAGAGACTATGCAAAGCACAGGGCACACCTTATCAACTTTGAAAAGTTTATTTTGAAAGCTGAAATAATTTTTGGAATGAATCTTTAATACAATGGAACTGTCGATTTGTATTTTAATAGCAAAGTCATTAAGGTGTGTGCCAACTTCTCATAGTTCATTACAGGTAAGCTACATGTTTACCCAAAACCTAATCAGTAATAAGATCTGATAAATCCATTTGTTAACTTATTACTGTATGATTTTGTAAATATATTTTTGATTATACAAAAGCTTCCAATAAATTTGCACAATATTTTCATTTTCATTTATTTATATTTAAAATACATTGAATAAATGAATTAAAAAATAAATAATCATCAATTACTTACGTTCCAGGATCATACACTTCATCCCAACCTTCTGGTAATGGATACTTTTTTAACATCCTTAAACGTTTCCTTTCAGAATTTGGAGAGGGATTAGGTTTTCCAGCTCCCCAATGTTCTTTACAAAAAGCTGTACATTCATGATAAATATTCCATTTATTTGGACACCCAATTACTATATTCTCTTTATTTTCATTCACTTCTTCTGGTTGAGGTAATGGTATATCTGCAGTTTTAGTTGAATCATCATAATCTTCAGCAATAACTTCTTCTTCTGGCTCTGCTTCAATTACTACTTTAGAAATAATTTTAAAAATATATTTTAGTCTACAGCTAAATATCAAATAGCAATTCTAAGCATGATATAATTTAAATATTTAAATATCTTTAAACACTATTCCCTAATAATAGTTGCAAAAATTATTATAAATGTTAAAACATTAAGGGCACATTAAGTATATTGATACAAATTTATATCAACCTGGTTCTTGTTCTGTCTTGATTATTCCTCTCTTTTGTAATCTAGAGAGTAAGGCTAAAGGCAAAGGCATATTTTTCTTTAATGTTTACAAATATTAAACAACACTATTAATATGAAAGTTCTGATATCGTCATAAATGCACCTCTTCTATTATCAAATTCTAAATGTAAAATATTTACTTTTCTTCTTTTGTTTGTTATTCTACACTTCTGTCAAACTGCAGGATAACGGATATAACTAACAGTCCATCCTAGCACAATTCTCAAATGAAGTACAAAATTCTTGAGTACAATTCACTTGGTTAACATTTATTCCGTTTGATGACGCCTCTATATAAAAAGTTTATAGAGATTATTATTCATATTTTATTTTGATAATTCGAAATTATATGTATAATTTAATTTATAATAAAATTTTCTAGTGATTATTTTAATAAAGATATTTTAAATTTTATCATTCAACTACAACGCAATAAACTGATATTTTTTATCAACAGATGATGCAACTTCCCAATCATCATCATCGATCATCGAGTAAATGTCGGGACCCGGGTTCGATTCTCGTTCCCATCCCTTCGAAATGTTTATTATTGGGTCCGGGCCTTGCCCGTTGATCTCTATCCTATATAATCCGCTGACTCCTCCATAGGAGTAGCAGATAGTCTATGCAAGGGATTGCTTTTTTTTTTGTTATTTCCAATCAATGAGAATACTAAGGAGCGGGGCCAGTTCCAACCACGGGCTGAACCCACACTCGTAGAGGGGGCCGGATAGTGAAGGACAGGGATCGTCGGCCGGGCCCAGAACCTTAAAAAAACTTTTCGTCAGTTGCCGGACTCGGGACGCGGACCCGTATCCTCCTGCATGGCACCCCAATGCATTACCACTCGGCCATCCGGCTGCCGAAGGGCTTGTTTTGCCCTGCCTCTTTAGTAAGTATTCTTATTGAATAGAAAGTGGTGTCATCTGTTGATAAAAAAAATGCCGGATGAATTCAAATTACTCACACATACCTTCCATATCAACAGTGCAGAAGAAGAAAAAGTCACACGTTTAGACTTCGACCAAATTGCAGAGAATTGGAATGGATAGGGGCCCCAGAGTTATCGTACACCAGTGTGATCATACATTTCATACCAACCTTCGGTTTCATTCAACGGTTCGCACAGGCTAAAATTTGTCGATTTGCCGAACCGGTAGTTATGGGAACAATTGACAAAAAAATCACAGATTATTAAATTCCTACAAGCTCGATATGTTTTACAGTGGAAATGAAATAATAATAATAAATTACAAAAATGTCATGATTATAATTCATTGAAGCTTACATCTAATTACTTAGAAATACACTGACGGAAAAAAAAATCCCAACACCAAGAAAAAATTATTGTAGAGTAATGAAAATTGGACAATGCATTTGTGTAGTTAACATGTTTAATTGATTAATTTAATGTGTACTAAAATAGCATACTTTAATATGAAATTTATACTTTTTTGATGTATATTGTATCAATAATCATATCATGCAAAACTACCTAAATTTAGAAATCGGAGATTTTAGACTTTTTTTACATCAAGTTATACATATACATCGATGTTTTTTTATATTGAACGTCCGTATAGTTACGTCATAACATGACGGCGTCCAGAACAATAAAATTATTTAAAATTGCAAAAAAATGAATGATTTTTGTACAATTTATTGATATACAGTATATCATTTTACGTTTTATACGCCTATTTAATGTATTATTTTATGATTACTTACAGGAAATTTACAGTTTTTTTGTCGACAGATAACGCCACTTTCCACTCAGGAAGAGTACTAAGTGGCGGGGCGAAACAAGCCCTTCACACAAATTACTAATACAGATGGGACACTTCCTATACTTTCAATGGTAACTTTTCAAAATGACGTAGCCATATAAAGAACCAATCAAATTACTTCTTTAGAACGTAACATAGATGGTGCTACTAACAGTTAAACGTCATCAACAAAGCCAGGATATGACATCACAAAAATGGCTGTACTTCCTATATACAGTAATCGTTATTGTGAATACTACTTTCTTGATTTATTTCCGATTTTAAGAAGTTAAATGTACTTTTAAAAACAAAACGTTGATTTTTAATCGTGTTTTAGACTTTATACATTCGAAATATTTATAATACAAATTTGATAACAATTTCTTTCCGAATTGTTAAACATTAATGAAACCTGTGTGTTTATATAAATATATTCTATTTTCAAGCTTCGGAAAACAACGTATATTATATTAATATAATTTTATCGAAAATTTATATTTGTACAAACAAGTTATATATCAAAAATATATTAATGATATTAAATAATAATAATGAAAACATTTCAAAATAACTAATATACA
>AYEL01036367.1:0-18450 GCA_000484575.1 Olivierus martensii
GCCCCCTTTCCAATCAGGGAGATTACTAAGGGGGCGGGGCCAGTTCCAACCAAGGGCTGCACCCACACCCGTGGAGGGGGGCCGGATGGTGAAGGACGAGGGTAAGAAACCTTTAAAGTTTAAACATCTGTCATTTATAGTGTTGATAAAGTGTTAATTGAGAAATTAAAAATCATCTTGAACGCCTGGATCATGAGAAATCTATAGGATTGCCAACAATATCATTTTGACCCGAAGACTTCGGGTTTCAAATAAAATTATTCGAGTTCACTAAAAATTATACTCATGGACAAAAAGTTAGTTATTTTTTATAAACATTTGTTATTGTTACTTAATAAAAAAAAATCAGCAAATGAAATATGTACAGTACATACATACATATATTTGCATTATGTAATTGTGAAACAAACAAGTGGGCGAAGGGGCAGGACGAGAAGTTACGTATCTCCGAATTTACGTAAGTCGAGGTATTACTGTACTTATTTTGATGTTAGACTGATAAATTCATATTATTTTCATTGTTTTAAAATTCTCATTATAAATAATTTTTGATTATAAATGAATATATTGTGTATTTTTTTATAATGTCAATTATTTTAATTAATTAAATGATGCAATTTAATAAAAGAAATAATTTTAAAATAAAATTTTGAAATTTGCTTCCAGATGGCAGGAATCAGATACTATATAGCAGGGATGTCAAACTGGCGGCCGTCGATGTGATTTTTTGTGGCCTTTAACGCTCTTAACTACAATGAAAATGAGAACAATATGTTATGATATAATAGGAAGTAACTGCTGTTTCGTAGCTATGTTATATACCATGATACACTAGTTTGATTTTAATGAAATGTAATTGCACGTGTTACTTTGTTTCGATTAGCCTTGTCGGACGTAAGATGAAACTGATATGTATCTATATACGTACAGATGAAACTGATTTTTCAGATCGATGACACAAACTAAGTGCTGCCTGCAAGAATTACATCGTTTTGTGCGAAATTTCTTACCAAAAAACAAAAAGCCATAAATGAGAACCTGTTTTTTTTGGATAGACAAATACAATGATCAATTTCCAAACAATCCCTCTTTGAAGGACGCGCTAAGGGGCAGGTTAAAGATTTATTTGTCGTGTTATTAACTTATTTAAGAAATGTCACTAGTTATGGTTATTTGAATTTATAAAATTTTAATGGCTGCACAGGCACAGTAATTATAAATTCTATTATTATTATTTTTTCAAAAGTAATTTTATATAAAAAAAAATAACTTTTAAGATTAGTATTATTTAGAGTAATAAGAAAAGTGATAAATTTGGTATCAAGGACAAAAATTTGGCTTGATAATTTAGGTTTATTTGAATGTTATAATGCTTTAATATTTGAAAGTTGGGAATTGGTATTTATGCATATTTCAAATTTTTACTGATTATAAACTCTGAAGTCTTGTACAGTATATAAGCTCCAATATCAGCTTATATACAAGTATAATACAGTGTACTTGTGTATAAACTGCACAGGCACAGTAATTATAAATTCTATTACTATTATTTTTTCAAAAGTAATTTTATATAAAAAAAATAACTTTTAAGATTAGTATTATTTAGAGTAATAAGAAAAGTGATAAATTTTAAATTTAATTAATTAAAGAATTTTAATAAAATTATATTATTTTAATTGAAGAAACAATACATTTAAATATTTATATAGTAATTTAAATCAAGAATTATTAGAGTACAATGAAATAAATTTGAATCTTAAAAAAAAAAGACATCTTTTCGTAAAACAGAATAACTTACATAAAAATGTCACCTTCCATCGTTCCAATAGCAATAACTTCCTTGCATGGATGAAAAGTAATATCAACAACATGAGAGTTAAATTCAATATTATTTGGAGATTTACTGTCTTCATTTTCTATTCTCTCACATGTAGCAATTTCATCTTGATTCTATTTATAAATATTGTTTTGTTGAAATTTAATTGAAATTATTTTACATGAAATATTTTTTAAATCTAATACAGTAGGTCTCTGATTTACTTGGTTTTGATTTATGTGGTTTCAAAAATGTGTGTGTGAGTTAAGCCTTTTTATCTGTGTTGATTAACTGCTAGATAAAATTAATTAATGAGCATAAATAAAAATAACTTTGAAATCATATAAATTAGAGATTCTACTGTATATAGACAATGAAATTAATAAATAAATTTTTTGTTAGTAAAGAAACTTTATGTTAAATATACTTGCTTATAAATGGAAAAAAAAGTATTTTCTAAATTAAAAAATACTAATAAATATTTTACATATAAAAAATTTTTTTATATTACAATACTTATTAACTCTGCCAATAGTTTAAATTTGTCAAAGCAGTTAACAAAACTAAATTATATTTAATGTTATATATAGTCTTTATAAAATTTTTCAATATAGAATTTTATGTAATTCATCTTATATTTAATAATTATTATTTCTATACAATGGGTCCTGATTTAATATCAGGATTAGATTCCTTAAAATTGCAATTTCAGCTAAAACAACATTAACTGAAATTAAAAATCCTATAAACCTAGTGTTATTAGTCAAGATTAATTCTTTCTGGTTGGTATTGAAAGGGATATCTGAATCTGGCACTAATGGACATAAAAACCTGTGAATTTTAAGCTGTCATTTATTAGAAAATAATTTTCTTTATCTGTAAGGCACGATATATAATTACTATGTAACATTTTGCAATTAAATCATGCTTTTCTTTCACTCCATTTCATTATTGAACAGCACAGTAATGTTTAGGTTGGAAAAATTACAAAAATATATGCATTAACAATTGTTTCTATTCAAGCACATGAGAATCAATGTGTATCAGATAGTCACATGGATTTATTTTGCCCAATAACAATAAATAAAAAATTACTTGTATCAGAAGCACTTTCTATTTGACAGAATGTTATTTCTTTCAACAAATGACAAGCATGACTGCAGCGATATTGCAAAATATAATTATGATATATAGATGATATGGAAGATTTTCATCCTTTTACTTTGTGCAAATTAAATCAACATATGAAAATACATAAAAAAGATTAAATTAATACTTATTTATTAAAATTAAAAGGAACTTTAAATATATCAATAATTTTGTCAAATAGGATATAAAATATAGTTGATTCATTCTCTCTCAAAAATAAAAAAATATTAATTGAATAGTCATAATCATCATCATCAAGCTCCTTCCCATTTCTATATGGGGTCGCTGTTTTTGATGAGCTTTCTCCATTGCGTTCTGTCCTTTGTCCATTCCCTTCTGAGACCCTTTGATCTCAGATCGTCATCCACGATGTCTTGCCACCTTCTCTTGGGTCGTCCTCTTTTCCTCCTTCCTTCAACTTTTATGTTCATAAGTCTTTTGCCCGTGTAGTCCTCATCTCTTCTCATTAAATGGCCAAACCATCTTAATCTACTTTCTTGGATTTTACTTGCAATATCCGTAACCTTCACTGTCCCTTGGATGTGTTCATTTCTAATCCTGTCTGCTCGTGTCACTCTGCACATCCATCTTAACATTCTCATTTCTGCCACCTTCATCCTTTGTAAATTGGATTTCTTAAGGGGGAGTGCTTCCGTTCCATACAGCATTGCTGGTCTCACCACTGTCCTGTATACTTTGCCCTTTAGACGCACAGCATTAATTGAATAGTATATTAGTTTAATAATAATCTATATAGAAACACTTTAAAAATTACATTTTCTAGCTTTTTGCTCAGAAAAGTCTTCTAAAATCGAATCAAAATCTCAATTTGCTTTTTGATTTTCAATAGAGGGATCACTAAATTGCTTAGCTTATCTTCGGTCAGTGTTGAACTTAGGTAATTTTTTATTAATTTCAACATAGAAAGCATCCTTTCTCCAGAAGCAACAGCCACTGGCACGATTAAATATATTTGAAGAATAATGAATAGATAATTATAAGGCCTTCCATAATATTCTAATGAAAGAATATTACGAAAATGATCTTTTATTAATTTTTAGAATTTCCATTTCGTTGATCAACATATTGCCATCTAAACCTTTTTCCTTTACAAAATCAGCAGATGAGTCTTCTTGTATTACACAAGAATTACAATTAATTAAAGTAATTTAATTCTTAGTATTTATCTGAACAACTTACAATTGTGCTGCATGCTTTTTCAGTTCATCTTTTTCCATTTTTTGAAATTTTCCCAAAAATCCAAATTCATATGATTTTTCAATTGTTCAAATCGAGTTTGTATTAATTATTTTGCTTTATCTAAAACTACATTAAAAAATTTACTTTGAACAGTTTTAGAGGATTAACAATTGGCTTATTCTTTCAAACTTCATAATTGAAATATTTTTTTCTTTTCCTCAACCTTTTATTTAAAAATTCTGGATATCTCCAAATCTTCTGCGAGTGTTTTTTCCTCAACTAATACTTGCTCGAATTTTGTATTCCTATATTTGATCAACCAACATAAAAGTTTTTCAAATGAAAAATGATATTTCCATACAGAAATATTCAAATTTCTTTTTGGAAAAAGCCCTCAGACAGGTATAAAAAGTAATTTAGTTTTTCGTGGCAATGTAATGACAAAATGATATTAATCAAGGATATGTTAAACTAGGACAAATTGTGTTTTTTAACTTTCTATATGTATTATCAATTCATAATATAAGACTAAAACTTTATCTAAAGGTGCATGTCCATCTAAGAAAAATTGTTGCGAGAGACTCTCGAGAAGGAATTTCACAAATGGATACACCCCTGCAAGCTACTCTCAGGGGTGTGTCCATTTGTGAAATTCCTTCTCAAGAGTTTCTTGTGACAGTTTTTCTCTCAGATGGACACACACTCTAATGTAGAGTCCCGTGCAAAAAGTTTGTCAAGTTACAGGAAAAGGTTCAGCTATCCAACAATATGCAAAAGTACCAGCAATAATCACGTCAAGAGCAGAGCGATGTTGCTGTAAATTGGATAGGCATTCCACAGTTTCCATAGCTATAGGGGAGGGAAGGTAGTATGGGTGAACTGAAAATTTGAAACTTGGAAAGGTATTACGATTATTTTGAAAGGAAGTCAGTGTTTATTATTTAATTATATTTTACACAATATTAATAAAAACATAACTATATACCGAAAAACATGACAAATGTCCACAAATATTAAGCGATAATAAAGCAACTGCTGTAAACTTATGATACGAATACCACATAAGAAGTTATATGGCTCTATAATAAGTTGTTCAATCTTACCTTAAAGTTAAACTTAAAAGTTCGCCAGGTAAAAGTGCCTTACGGAAATTGGTATCATTTCTTTTAAACAAGTCGAAGAAGCAGACGATAATTTGTATCGAGCATACGTTTGCGCATGTTCGATATAAATTATCGTGTGCTTCTTCGAACAGATGTGGTATATGGTTCACGAATTACAATTATCAAAGCGAATTGGAAGAAACATATAAGAAAAATCAACAAAATTTCGAAATGCCACTCCATATACCGTTATCCACCAAACAATTAATAATTCAAAATAGGCAAACAGGAATGACAATCAGCGAGATATCGAAAATATTTCAAGTTAGTGAGAGAACGATTTATAGAATATGCAAACAGCATAATCTATAAATCATTATATTAAAATGTCATCTTAATGAATAAACTGTATATTTATATTTCATTGTTGATTATATGTAATTTTTGCAAAGTAAGTTATTTAACTATTAAATACAGCAGCAGAGAAAATAGTAAATCTTCGATTAGTCGTGTCAATGAAATGGTGACATCTCTTCCCATTCACTCTAAACCTATCTCCCCTATTAACAGAGACAACGGTCGAGTTCATTTCATTCTGCGGCGTCTTCGGACGTTAGTGCCTGACGTAGTACTCGATAGTGAGTCAGCCTCTTTCTCCCCTACACAGAACCTAACAAACTTTTTGCACAGAACTGTACATTCAATTATGTATAGTATACTTATATTATGGAAAAACATTTTTATTTTTCACTGTTATGTTATGTTGTTATATTATTGATATCCTATAGGATTCCTACAGTGTCAGAACTGGTTTATGCTAGATGTGTGGGAAAAGATTTAATCAATAAGACTTGGCATTGAATGTGATTGGTGGAGTGCTGATGGTTCTGAACAGAAAAACAACTTGGGATTGTAGTTTTGGGTCCATGATGCAGAGTCAAAGATTCCTTTGTTTTTGTATCAAGATTAGTGTCAGATTTTCAGATTCCATCCAGTCTTGAATTACAGTATTACTTCGAATTTAAGCCGCACTTTTTATTCGGATTTTTAAGACGTAGTTACTTCGAATTTAAGCCACACTTTTTATTCAAATTTTTAAGACGTAAAATTTGTATGCGGCTTAAATTCAAAGCGAATATTTTAGCATCTTCTTTCTCTGGAGCTCCCACTCCCCAACGTTTGGGCTTTGCTTTACGATCTATATACACACATACTATTATGATCGTTGATTACAATTTATTCAGTAACTTATTATGTATATTAGTACCTATTTAAGTAAATAAAAATGTTTTTTATTTTTCAATACTTATAATAATTCGTTTTTATTTTTTTCCAATTTTCCAACTTTGAAATCCTACTGTGGCTTTTTTTCCCGATTTTTCAATTTTAAAATCCTACTGCGGCTTAATTGGAGGCAGCTTCAAATTTTAAAATTCTACTGCAGCTTAAATTCGAAGTAATACGATATTTTATTTTTCAATACTTATAATAATTCGTTTTTATTTTTTTCCAATTTTCCAACTTTGAAATCCTACTGTGGCTTTTTTTCCCGATTTTTCAATTTTAAAATCCTACTGCGGCTTAATTGGAGGCAGCTTCAAATTTTAAAATTCTACTGCAGCT
This sequence comes from Olivierus martensii, assembly GCA_000484575.1. NCBI lineage: Eukaryota > Metazoa > Arthropoda > Arachnida > Scorpiones > Buthidae > Olivierus > Olivierus martensii. The sequence continues at coordinate 6,892 of AYEL01036367.1, forward strand.
TAAATTCGAAGTAATACGATATTTTCCAGTTTTAAAATCCTACTGCAGCTTTAATTCAAAGTAATACGATATATCTCCATTGTGATCATTCTTTTGGTATCCACATAAGATATTATGGCTGGGTATTAAGAAGAGGGCAATGAGATGTTTGGCCAAATAGCATGTGGAGTTTTTGTAGACATTAATTATTGTTAGATCTGAGACTTAATAGAGGTAGTAAAAATGTCCTGTTTAAAACTTAAAGTTTGGATATTATCAGTACTAATTTTTGTATAGACTGTAGTGCCATATTTTGGATGACTATTTGATGATAATAGTATTTATCCAAGAATTCTGCCCATTTAAAGTTCCTGTCATAAGCTTTATGCTTTTTCTATAGGGCTAAGATATTAATATTGTATTTATTAAGAACACTGAGAGATAATTGCATTTAGTTCTACTTATACCCTCAATGTTAAGTTGGTAGATGCATAAAGTTGGACCAATTTCATACATTTGAGAGTCCTAAGGAGAATTTTCTGATTTTTTTTCGTTTGTATTGGTTGACGTGACACCTCATGAGATAGATGGCTTCATATTCTAGTGATAGACCATTTGGCATTATTCAAAGTGCACCACAAAGAGTCAATTTAATAAATATTATTATTAAAGGCATAATAAGAATAGCACCAATTGAAAGATGATGATAAACTGTTATTCAGTTTATCATCTTTCATCATGCAAAGATTTTATTTTGAATACTGTCACTCTTCCATTAATTTAGAATATATATTTGTGCACTACTATTTATAGGTTTTTCTGATTTTGATATATTATAATTTTATGCTCTAGCAAGAAAACTTTGTATTGGTTGACAGTGACACCTCATGAGATAGATGGCTTCATCTTCTAGTGATAGACCATTTGGCATTATTCAAAGTGCACCACAAAGAGTCAATTTAATAAATATTATTATTAAAGGCATAATAAGAATAGCACCAATTGAAAGATGATGATAAACTGTTATTCAATTTATCATCTTTCATCATGCAAAGATTTTATTTTGAATACTGTCACTCTTCTATTAATTTAGAATATATATTTGTGCACTACTATTTATAGGTTTTTCTGATTTTGATATATTATAATTTTATGCTTTAGCAAGAAAATGATTAATTCAACTTATCATATTCAAAGATTCTTATTCAACAGTATCACTTTTGGCTTGTTCCGTGAAAAAGTGATTTCTGCCTAAAATCTTACCTTCTTAAACTTATATTTTACAGATAATTATCATATGAATTATCAAGTTTGTTATAAATTCTAAAACATTTTATTACTTACAGAATCAGAAGAATCTGTATCACTCATATTTGAGTAATTTTTTAATGCACTAAATACGACAAATCCTATTTGACGAATGCATATTCATACAAACACGTGGTACTAAAGAAAAATAGAAGATGCCCTCAAACGAGAAAATTTTTATTAAACATTATACAGTATTTTTCAAAATAGTATATAATTTAGTGTTGAATTAATATATTTTATATATAAATTTTATATTTATTAATTTTACTTCTCTAGCAAGAAAATGATTATTTCAACTTATCATATTCAAAGATTCTTATTCAACGGTATCACTTTTGGCTTGTTCCGTGAAAAAGTGATTTCTGCCTAAAATCTTACCTTCTTAAAAACAAAAATCGATGTCTTTATTTAAAAATTTTAATGTACTGTATATACAGCAAGTCTTTGTTTCTCCTTATGTACAGTGCGTAGATTCAGCAGCCGGATGGCCGAGTGGTAACTCGTTACCGTGCCACGCAGGGGGATCCAGGTTTGTGTCCTGTATCCGGCATCTCCTGAAAAGTTTTTTCGGGGTTCTGGACCCGAACTGGCGATCTCCGTCCTCTACCATCCGGCCCTTCTCCACGGGTGTGATGCAGCCCGTGGTTGGAACTGGACTCGCCCCTTAGTAATCTCCCTGATTGGAAAGGGCGTGCCACGCAGGGGGATCCAGGTTCGCGTCCTGTATCCGGCATCTCCTGAAAAGTTTTTTCGGGGTTCTGGATCCGAACTGGCGATCTCCGTCCTCTACCATCCGGCCCTTCTCCACGGATGTGATGCAGCCCGTGGTTGGAACTGGACTCGCCCCTTAGTAATCTCCCTGATTGGAAAGGGGCTTAAGTTTCAAAAAAGTACACAAGTTTTCAACCAACCGGATGGACTGCTCAATGTTAGAAAAACGAAGCCGGCCGAAATTAGTGTAATATCCTTCCTAAAACGCGGACGCGAACGTAATTGTTTTGTCAACAGATGACACTACACTCCATTCTGGTAGAATACTGTGTGTCGGGGCGAAACAAGCCCTTCCACAGACTGCCTACCCCTGCGGAGGGATCAGCCGGATTGTGGAGGCGGGGATCGAATAGCCGCGCACGACCCCATGATATATGGGACATATTTTTCAAGGGATGGGACCCGAGACTCGAACCCGGGTCCTCCAGTGTGGAATTGCCGAAGCGTTTCGAAGCGGCCAATCCGGCTCGCGAACGTAATTTCGAATATATAGCAAATGAACAATGTCCACTTTAGCTAGTGTGCATGTGCGATAGTAACCTATTGGCAAAATTTATAATCTGTCAACCGTGACACCATGTGTATGAATGCTTATAATGTATTGTCAAATTATAACATTATTTGGGGAAACACAATGAATGATATTCCCGAAATGAAAAAAGTAGTTATCGAATAGTACTTTGAAACATCCTCAAGCAAAAGAAACAAGTATGTCATAAATAATTATATCAAATCAATGTTGCTAGCCAAGCTCAATATGATGGAATAAGCTTTAAAAACAAAGTTCAAACGATCAAACAATTGGATACTATTTTATTGTTACTATTCTGAAGAAAATGGAAATCGCTGATTCGTATTAAGAATGGATGCGTTCAGCAGGGATTGCAGTTGAGAGCTGAAACAGTTGAGAAATTTTCTGCTGAAAGCGTCTTCGAGGTAGCGCTACTATTGAACTTGTTGTGTGAGTGAGGTCACGTTTGGTAGCGGATTTCATTTACGCTACTATCCGACATGTTGAGTTATTTCAAGATGGTTGCGCCCATGGATGTTATTAATCCAAAGGAATAAATGAAAATATATAAAGTTTACAAGATGTTTACAACTGGCTTCATTTTCTTTCAGTAATCGCGTCCTCTGTTAGTACTTTCCGTTCAGCAGATACACCAACCGCTAGCGCTACAATTCATCTGTTCACTTACAACCAACTGAAAATATATAAAGTTTACAAGATGTTTACAATTGGCTTCATTTTCTTTCAGTAATCGCGTCCCCTGTTACTACTTTCCGTTCAGCAGATACACCAACCGCTAGCGCTACAATTCATCTGTTCACTTACAAGTTAGAACCGTTGAGTCTGCTGAACGTAGCCAATGTCTTGCTAGATAAATATATTTTTAATTTATATATTTAGAATTCGTGATAATTAAATATTAAAACAATTTTATTTTATATTTCATCAATTAAAAATATAAAATTCTAACAAATAAAAGTATTTCTATTAATTTTTTTCATAGAATTTAATTTTGATTAAATTACTATTGCATTTATCTGACGTAAAATATATTTATTTATTTAGTTATTTCATTAAAATGCGTAATTGTTCTCATTTGTTTTTCTAATACTTTTTTGTTTGAGATCCAAAGAAAAACAGAAGGAATAGGCTTGTAGAAACCCGTTTGGTGCGCTGTAGTAGCGGCACTCTAGTGGCAGTTTTTAGAATTAACGTATGGTAAACACGCATTTTAATTGTAATAGTAAAGGTAATCATGAAAAACATAACAGTACAATTAACGTGAAATTTCAAACCAATTATTCAGAGGCAAGAATTCTTTAGACTTAAACCTATTTGGAAAGGGAAAAATCTAATGGAATCTGGACATGTATACATAGTGTTACATAAATTTTCCCTGGAATATATGGTAAACACGCATTTTAATTGTAATAGTAAAGGTAATCGTGAAAAACATAACAGTACAATTAACGTGAAATTTCAAACCAATTATTCAGAGGCAAGAATTCTTTAGACTTAAACCTATTTGGAAAGAGAAAAATCTAATGGAATCTGGACATGTATACATAGTGTTACATAAATTTTCCCTGGAATGGTGACGAGTAAATGCATTTTTCAAATGAAAGTAAATTAGCCTAAATAGAAAGTAAAATTACAGACAAGAAAAAAAATAGTAAAAAAATTCGATAAAATATTTAACTAGGATATTTTTAAATTATTTAAATATATTGTAATGCTGTAATATAAAAAATTAAAAAATATTAAATTTATAAAATCGAATTGTATTTATCATGGATGGTATTTATTAACAAGTCACTGTAATTTTGATTTGTATTAAAAACTGAAATAAACATTTATTTTTCAGCTTCAAATATTGTTTGGTTGTTTATTTTAATTAACTAATATTTTTTTATTTTTATAATTTAGCTTGATAATGAAAATAAATTTATGTGGGGTCAATGAAATTGTATTGCTGGAGTGGAAAATCAATCAAGTTTTTATCATTTTAATTAAAATTAATAAATTGAATAATGAATATAATGGTTGTAACGGTAAGTAATATATCCGAACCTGAAGAATTGGATTCAGCTAAAATCAATCATTGAAGGAATTGATTTATTATCCGATTCCGAATAATATTCAAGTTAATGAAAAATTAACACAATAAAACCAAAAAATAATTAATAAAATTTATTTTATTACGTTTACTACATTTCTTTCTCTAACCAACCCTTTCGATATATTTTAATCGCTGGTTTGCTGACTTTGAAGTTGGTTTTTTCGATAAACTGAAGGAAAAATTGATGGCACATAATCCGGATTATCAGGATGATATATGTCTTTTACTAATAAAATGATAAGAGCAAATTTTTGAGGATTTGGTTGGATTCCACATAGTTCTATTTTCTCTACAAAACTATTCCTTTCCATTTAATTTAAAACTTTACTAAGGACCATTTTTCTTGCTTGTAAAATATTACCTGATACGCCTCACAGCTTGAATCCCTTTTTTTCTCCTTCCTGCATCTTTTTTAGGTGAAGGAAAACTAAACATAAACTTTGGGTGTGCTGTAATTATTTTTATGACAGCTAACAACACAGTTATAATTGCCTCGGTAACGTTTTTTCTGTCATTCTCTAGTGACTGGAATGCGCCTCGCATCAATTGAATTAAGGTGCCAACAAACCTGTAGCGACTAGTTTCAAAAAACGTCATTTTCAATGAAGCAAAGGCTCGAAATTACTTTCCACAAAATGAGCTAAACAAACTCATATTCCTTTTAATTTGGAAATATTTGCTAGCATCACGCCGAATTTTTACAGTCCGTTGCTTCCTAATAGCATCATCTATTGGAAAACAATGTCATGTTGTATCAGCAGGCGCTTTTCCATTATAATTTTTGCATAATGGTACTGAACAATGAACGAGACTCATGTTTTCAAGCTATACCAGTCAAGGAATTGTGTTTCGTTTTATCGCCACCAGGTAGTGTGCGAGCAAAGTGGACATTGTCTATTGACTGTGTTTTGATAGCCAGACGTATCCCATTTATGTTAATAAGTATGATGATCAGATCCAAAAAATAAAAAATAAGAGTTTAGTACCTCAATATCGAATTTTATACCACGTGATCCTTCCAATTCGTTTTTGCTAGAGCAGTTCATCGAGTCTATTATAAAACATTTTTGGGTTCAACCTAAAGATTTTTCACCAAGGAAAACTGTGTATAGTTGTAAATCGCGCTTGAAAAAAGTGGAATATGGCAAGAAATTCACGATTTACTTGTTAAAAAAGTGAGTGAGAGAATTGCTACTACTTACAGTCATTACGTTAGTAAATGTAACGTTACGTTAGTGACTTACTATCCTGGATGATTCGAGTTCAAATCCCGGTCCCTACCTCAGTTTTTCAGGAGGGGTCTGAGTTCGGCTTGCTGCATCCCATCCTTTAACCATTCAGTTGACCCTATCATGAATGTTGGCCAGCCTATGATGGGCTCTATAAATAGTAGCCACCAGATACAGTATATCCTTCGTGTGATACGGCGGCGTAATCTACCTAACATAACCTAAATATGTTAAATAAAAACAGTGTTGTAGAAGTACCGTGTTATATGAGCGTTTCCGCAATTTTCTAATCGTGTTAGAGCAAAACTGTATTATACGAAGGTTACCTGTATTATAAATTAATATAATAAATATTTAAAAATCTGGCAACTATTCACAAATTTGCTAATTTTTCGAAATCATTACTCAGGCACTATACATAAAATAAAATTTTGTAAAAGTACTATATTAATCGGTAGAGGTAGACTGATCGCATGATAAAGTCAAGCACAGGTAGCATTGGTTAAACTATAGGTATTTATTTTAGAATTTTTGGAGTAATCTTATTAAAAAATAAATAAAAATTTAAAAATTATAATGTATTTTCAGTTAAGAATTCTTTCACGTTAAAACCTGATTTTATAATTTATTTTTCATATCAAAAGAATTGTTGTCTTAAAATATTTTTGGAAAAAAGGCCTGGAAATTTTTGCTAAGGAATAATTATTTTTTCTTTTAAAATAGAATTTATTAATATGCTGTAGTAGTATTTATACATAAAATATTCTGCCGGGCGAAGTTAGTGAAATTTGTGATAATTTTTCACTTTAAGCCACAAAACCTCGTCAAGGTCTCGCCCTTCTTTGTGGATTTTTTGTTTATCCAGAAACTCCATAATAGCTAGGCAGTAATCACCATTATGGATAAAACTGGACCCTTTCGCGACCGAATCAAAATCGGCTTATTAATCCCTCTGCCTCCCACGCAATCAGCAGCATCCGGCCCCTTTCGCGACCGAATCAAAATCGGCTTATTAATCCCTCTGCCTCCCACGCAGTCAGCAACATTCAGCATTTACCAGGTCCACACACTTCAAACAAGTTTCGACATGGAGGCTCTTCTCCACCTCCAGGCGAACCGAGAGAATGCGAGAGAAAATCGGTCTCACAATCGATTTTATCATGTGAGGATCCTTATTTTGAGCCAGGCACACATCTAGCCTATTTTCAGCTGGAACCATGATAGTTAAATGCTGCTGCTTGTTAAATTCTTGATTATGTGAAAACATGGTCTCGACTCTTCATCCGAGAAGATCCTTCTTGCAGAGGCTATTTTCTTATCACTTCTGACTTATTTTCAGTTAAAATCTTCATAATCGAATGTTGTTCTTGCCAAATTCTTGATTTCAATCTATTGTTGTATCAGCTGTATTATATAAGGATTGTTATGCAAATTCCTGCTATCCGTATTGTTAGATGCTTTGGCCAATTATTTTTCAATTAGAATTTTTAATTCTGTTAAATTTAACATAACTTTTTAATTATTTTAATAGTTATTAATTTATTTAATTTATCAAGATAATGGAATACCGTATATACGTATTTTATTTTTATGCTATACAACACTCGTTAACATTACTTTTTAGTCGCTGAATCACCACATGATAATACATTGATTTACTATCTGGCTAGTTGAATTCTATTCTTACCTCACGACCGACTCCGCCATGAATGTGGATGACCCGTGGTAGTCATTAGAATGCCCACCAAGCAAGTAACATTAGCTGGACAGTTGCATAAAACAAAACAGAAGGAAAAAGACTTCTACTTGAGTGGTCTCGGGGATAGCGTTAACATTACGTGTACGTGTAGTTACAAGGTATATTCCATCTTTTTTTAGCCTGTGAAGTTTTACTCATTTCCACCTAATGGAAACCAAGCGGCGGAGCATTACAATATTCTACCACGTGCAGTCCGCATCCTGGTGAGGTTAGCTTTTGAAGGTGGGGATTCAATCAGGGACGTAACTACACATTTTAGTATATCAAATAAAATTAAATTAGTCAATTTTATATCTACACTTTAATTAATATTGTAAATTTTAATATTAATTTTATGTAATTATTAATAATAATTCAAATAAATAAAAATATTTTGTAAAATATTAAGTTGAGTACAATATATTTTTAAAATTATGAATAGTAGAAAAAATTATGTTGAACAGATGGCGCTTTAAATTTGAACCCGTTATATCTAATTTTGAAAGAGATTTCGAATGTTATCAGCTTACAAGTTAGTCTTAACAGTAGGGCGAATTTAGTTATAAATTTGAATTCTATTCAAAATGAATGAATATACAAGCGTAGTAGAGGAGTCTGAAACTTTATCAATCAGTATGTCATCAATGGAATCAGAAGAGTTCAGGAAACTATTGCAATATCGTAGTTCTTACACAGTCAATAATTATATATATTTTAGATCTAGTCATGAGAATTTTCTAAAAAGAAATAAGCATAACGATATTATTTATAAAGAACAGATGCGAAGGAATTTCAACAAAGAAGAACAGCAAAAAAGAGCCAAGCTACCTGTTTATGACATGAGGAATTATATTTTGCAAATGACAAAGAAACACCAAGTAATCGTGATTGAAGGCGAAACTGGTTGTGGAAAATCTACCCAAATTCCACAGTACATTTTGGATAATTACATAGAGAATAATAACGGAAGTATATGCAAGATTGTTTGTATTCAACCCAGAAGAATAAGCACTGTTGGAGTAGCTGAACGTATTGCCAAAGAGAGAGGGGAAACTTGTGGCGCAAAGCATAGCAGTATTGGTTATCAAATAAGATTAAGCTACAAACTGTCCAGAAATAGTGGCTCCATCACCTTTTGTACCACAGGAATGTTACTGCAATGGTTGCAAAATGATCCATACTTAACAAGTTTTACACACGTGATTATTGACGAAGTTCACGAAAGGACAGTGGAAACTGATATTATTCTTATTATTTTGAAAAATCTGATAAAGAAGAGATTCGATTTAAATTTGATTCTAATGAGCGCTACCATGAACGTGGAAAGATTTTCCGTATATTTTGATAATTGTCCAATAATTAAAATATCTGGTAAGATTTATCATGTGGAAAAATATATGTTAGAAGACGTGATAGAAATACTTAGATACGATTCGGTTGCATCTTGTGAGAATTTAGACACAGATGATTACTTAGTAAGTACTGGAAAACAATATTCAGATATAACTTTAAAAACCTTACGTTACTGGAACGACGATATGATTAATTTTAATCTAGTCATAACACTCCTGAAGTATATTTGCAACAACGAAGGCGAAGGAGCTATTTTAGTATTTGTTCCTGGTATGGAAGAAATTAATCATCTTTACTCTCTTCTTCTTGATGATGAAATATTCAGAAACCATTATTATCGGTTTATACTGCTCCATTCGCAAATTCCCATAACAAAACAAGAAGAAGTATTCAGGACACCTCCCTATGGTGTAAGGAAAATTGTTATAGCTACCAATATCGCAGAAACTAGTATAACAATAGATGATATAGTTTTTGTTATAGATTGTGGTAAAACGAAAATAGCAAATTACGATGCAAAGACAAATACACAATCACTAGAATCTTGTTCGATTTCAAAAGCAAGTGCATGCCAGAGAAGAGGAAGAGCAGGAAGAACACAACCAGGTAAATGTTATCACCTTTACACATCGGAAAAAGAATCAACTTTGCCATGCTATCATATGCCGGAAATTTTACGCACGAAATTAGAAAATCTGATTTTAAAGATTAAATTGTTAAAATATAAAGATATCAGAAGATTTTTATCTAAAGGATTGGATTCCCCTGATCCTGTAACGATCAGTGTAGCTGTAGAAAAATTAAAAGCAATCAACTGTCTGGATTATAATGAAAATTTAACACCACTTGGAATAGTTCTAAGTCATCTATCAATAGATCCTCATTTGGGCAAAATGCTACTGTTTGGAGCTATATTTTCATGCTTAGATCCAATATTAACAGTTGTAGCAGTGTTAGATTACATGGATCCATTTCACATACCTAGAAATAAATTAAGAGAAGTAAATTTAATCAAAGCAAAACTTGCAAATAATATTCGAAGCGATCATTTAATAGCTGTAAAAGCTTTTGAAGGCTGGGAAAAAGCAGTCAATCAAAACATTTTTTGTAAAAAACATTTCTTATGTTATCGTACAATGAAAACATTATCAAAATTAAGGAAACAGTATATTAAAAGTCTTAATAATTTAGGTTTCATCAATCATTTTAACTCAAAACATCAGTCACTGAATAGGAACTCTAATAATATAAACGTATTGAGAGCTGTTATCTGTGCAGGATTATATCCAAATTTGGTGCACATGAAGTATGATGCTAAAAAAAGATTTTATTTCACCAGAGAGGACGGCGAATTATTTCTACATCAGAAATCTATTCAAAAATCTTTTCCAGATTTTCAATATAATTGGTTGGTTTATTATTACAAGTTGAAAACTTCGAAAGTCTATATTCACGACATTACGATGGTTACTCCTAAAATGTTATTTCTATTTGGTGGGAAAATCACTGATAACGAATCCAGAAATAATATTATAATGATGGACAAATGGTTAAAAATAAAATGTTCCGAAGAAGATATCCAGTTACTAAAAGATATTCGTCAAAAATTTTACAGAATTTTAGAAAAAATTATTGATAGTAGAAGAGTTATCGATTGGGATTCCGAAAGTTATGAGAATATATTCCTCAAGACTATTTTGCAATATATTTGTTGCGAAACATGCGATTCAGATGAAGATTTTTGGTTGTAAATATTTTCATAAATCATAAAATATTGTTACAAGAAATTTTCATTATTATTGTTTTAAATTAAACATGAACTATGTACTAAAAGAATTAAATAATGTTGAATTAATCTGTAATGGGCTAGTAAAGTTATTGAATATTTTTATTATTTGCTTTAACATTAATATAAAATTATAAATTTATAATTAGATTTACAAAGACTAAAAATAGGATAGATAAAAAGATTACCTCAACATCGCGATAAAATTATTAGTTTTTTTTTTTATTTTATTAAAGTGAAATGAAAAATAGTTAACAATATATATTAAAAAATATTGCCTTGTTATTAGATATTGCAATTAAAATTTTATCATATATATATTATTGCAATCGGCTATCCGCTGAATTATTAAATAGTTTAATATTAAACAACTTTAAAAGTAAGAAACCCTTTTTTTGTCAACAGATGATGCCACATTCCATTCAGGTAGAATACTATGTGGCGGAGCGAAACAAGCCCTTCCACAGGCTGCCCACTCCTACGGAGGGGTCAGCCGAATTGTGGAGGACAGGGATCGACCGGCCGGGTCCGGTCCCCATGATAAATATTTTCAAGGGATGGGTCCCGGATTTCGAACCCCAGGGATCGACGGGCCGGGTCCGGTCCCCATGATAAATATTTTCAAGGGATGGGTCCCGGATTTCGAACCCGGGTCCTCCAGAGTGGAAAGCCGAAGCGTTTCAACGCGACCAATCCGGCCGACGTTAAGAAACCTATTTTTTGCATATTTTATGCCCCCTTTCCAATCAGGGAGATTACTAA